>RXON01004457.1:0-26915 GCA_009667805.1 Leptobrachium leishanense | reverse complement strand
GCACAATATTTGGCTGCACTGACGCCCTTGCCAGATTATATCATTTTATTTTTTTGAACCTCAGGGTCCAACCCTGCACTCTTCCACAATACACAGAGGGGTTACTGTATGATGATACTTGCTGGCCTGGCATTAAAGGCACAATATCTGGGTGCACTGACGCCCCATTACAGATCAAAAAACTTTTCATATAGGACCGCAAAGTCCACCCCTGCATTCTTCCACAATACACAGAGGGGTTACTGTATGATGATATTCGCTGGCCTGGCAGTAAAGGCACAATATCTGGGTGCACTGACGCCCATTACCAGATGAAAAACTTTTCAATATAGGAATACATGGTCCACCCTGCACTCTTCCACAATACTACAGAGGGGTTACTGTATGATGATACCTGATGGCCTGGCATTAAAGGCACAATATCTGGGTGCACTGACGCCCATTACCAGATCAAAAACTTTTCATATAGGACTACATGGTCCACCCCTGCACTCTCCCAAAATACCACAGAGGGGTTACGTATGATGATACCTGCTGGCCTGGCATTAAAGGCACATATCTGGGTGCACAGACGCCCATTACCAGATCAAAATTTTCATTATAGGACCACATGGTCCACCCCTGCACTCTTCCACAATACCACAGAGGGGTTAGGCTAGGGTCAATAGCGCATTTCTACGGACTCTGCGTCGTGCAAAGTACGGACGTAACTTACTGACGACGACAAGTAGTGGCCACACAGTCATTTTTTCACTGACGTATTTTTTGACTGTTGTAGCAGGGAAAATAAATATCAATGAAAGAACATTCTGTCCGTCAAAATGCTGACGTATAAATGCAGTCCGTCTGACCTTGTTTGCATCACTCACACACAAAGCTATGCAGACGTGACGTGGCGCACTCTGCAATGTCCGTTCTAGCAGTATTACGTTCTTGCCTAACCTGCGTCCGTTTGCAGTATCCGTCAGCCCCCGCACTTCTGTGCGGACGTACTTCGTGTGTGGGGCTCCATTTAACACAATTGTATGCTATCACGGACGTACTTATGTGCGGGCAACACGGACGTTAACACTGCATTCGTCTGACCCAGCCTTACTGTATGATGATACTTAACCAAGATGCATATCTTTTTAATATAGGGACAGCAAGGTTCACCCCTGCACTCTTCCACAATAACACAGAGGGGTTACTGTATGATGATACTTGCTGGCCTGGCATTAAAGGCACAATAATGGGTGCACTGACGCCATTACCAGATCAAAAACTTTTCAATATAGAACCGCAAGGTCCATCCCTGCATTCTTCCACAATACTACAGCGAGGGGTTACTGTATGATGATACTTGCTGGCCTGGCATTAAGGCACAATATCTAGGTTGCACTGACGCCCATTACCAGATCAAAAACTTTCAATATCGGACCGCAAAGTCCACCCCTGCACTCTCCACATACCACAGAGGGTTTTACTGTATGATGATATTGCTGGCCTGGCATTAAAGGCACAATATCTGGGTGCACTGATCCCATTACCAGATCAGAAACTTTTTAATATAGGACCGCAAGGTCCACCCCTGCATTCTTCCACAATACCACAGAGGGGTTAGTGTAATGATGATACTTGCTGGCCTGGCAGCTGCACCAAAGGCAGAATATCTGGGTGCACTGACGCCTTAACCAGATGCATATCTTTTAAATATAGGACGCAAAGTCCACCCCTGCACTCTTCCACAATAACACAGAGGAGTTCTGTATGATGATACTTGCTGGCCTGGCATTAAAGCACAATATCTGGTGCACTGACGCCCATTCCCAGATTCCATATCTTTTTAATATAGACCGCATGGTCCACCCCAGCATTCTTCCACAATACCACAGAGGGTTACTGTAGAAGTTATTTGCATGCCTGGCACTCAAGGCACAAATAATCCGGTGCACTGCCACTGATGCTTTATCAGATCATATGCCTCAGAGGGTACGGTGTGATGGCTAACTGTTGCCAAGACGTCCTAAACGACCAATTTACAGTCACCTATTGTAACTATTCATCCAAAGCCTGCGTGCATAAGTTTCACAATAATTAGCCAAAAAATCAAACTAAAAGCTCTTTTCTGCGCGTCTAAAAATGTCTTTTCATACAGGCTGCGCCCCAAGCAGTTGTTTATGGATAGATTAAAAGAAAGCATTACCGTTGTCCTGTCCCCACTCCACGTACCCCCGGGGTCTATGTGCAGCTTAACAGGCAGGTAAACCTCTCCTATGAGTCAATGAACGGGACCGGTTTGCAGTCTGAAGGTTTTATTAACCCGTTGTAGGAATGTGGTAAAACTATAGGAAAACAGAAATATACGATATAAAGATACAGAATATATACGTGTTTTACATAGATAATAATACAAAACAGGATGTGTCCATATAAAACGTGGGGGTTTTATAACTAGGCCGGACTAAGATTACATGAAAAGCAGCTGGCTGCAATATAAGGGTTTACAAATTTACAGCACATAAGGTGCTTCTAAAGCTGAGGGAAACTGTAAGGTGACTGGGAGGAATTTAGACCATAACCTTACCGACGATGCTTTCAATAGGGGGAGAGATTGTAATGAGGTGTTCCTTCCAGCTCCTGTGGTGAAGGAAATGGTGGCCTCTCTCCCACAATCCCCTGTAATAGTGAGGGAAGCACATGACTTAGCCTATAGGAATTCTGGGAAGGCTGAATACCAGGGTGCTGTAAAAATAAACGGCCACTAGATGGCGTCTCTAAACACATTACATTTCTGCTCTGAAGGCAGCACACTCCCCGCCTGGTGTCGGTAGACACCACCATCGGAGTCTTCTGATCGTGATAGTGTTGTACGAGCAAAGAAGAGATGTGATGACAACCAGGGATCAATACAGGATGCTTCTCTGAAAAGTCTATGCTAGCTTCCTTAAGACGACCTCCTACTCTTAGCAAGCCGTCTTCATCGATGAATGGATCGAGTTTCTTGAAACCACTGTCTTTAGGAAGAGATCTCTGATTAGTGATACAGTCAATTTCGTTAGTGTAGATTTCTTGTTGTACTGTACGGATAATTATATTTCTTGCCTGTTCCAATTCAGTTGCTTTGTAGGCACTGTTACAGCGGTGCCAACCTTTACAGTCCTTTAATTCTGCGGGCGTAGTATTCCTGGAAGAACGAACTACATGAATTAAGCAAGCGATGCCCCTAACAAGTGACCTCCAGGTAGAGAACTTGTTGAATCTGAGAGATCCGAGCTGGTTGCTTGACGTCACTGTGTGTAGTGTAGACACCTGAGGGCGGACTTCTTCATCCGTATCTATATTTACCAGTTGAAATGTGTGACAGTCAGAAGTGATATTCTGAGAATTATGTAAGAATGCAGGACCTGTAAGCCATGTTGAGTCTTTTAGATTGTTAGCGCAACAGATCTGGTTGCATGGTCTGCAGGGTTGTGGTCGGTAGGTACGAAATGCCATTGTTTTGGGCAAGTGGATCTTCTGATTCTATGTACCCTGTTGCTGACGTAAACATAGAAACGTCTGGATTCGTTGCTGATGTAACCCAAGACTACTTTGCTGTCTGTGTAGAACTCAGTGTCTTTAATCTCTATGTTCAATTTCTGTGGTGATCAGTTCGCTAGTTCCACTGCCAGTACGGCAGCGCAGAGTTCCAGTCTAGGTATTGTATGTTCTGGGAGTGGTGCAAGTTTCGCTTTTTCCATGATGAATCCTATATGACATTGTTCTTCGATGTCTACAGTCTTTAGATAAGCTACTGCAGCAATTGCTTTGACAGATGCGTCTGAGAAAACACAGAGGTTTTGTGTTCGAACTTCTGAAGAGGGCACGGGGGCATATGGACGTGCAATGTGAACTCTGGCCAAAGCTGTTAGAGAGTTTTTCCACTCCATCCACAAACCCTTTTTCTCAGTGGGGAGCGGGTCATCCCAGTCTTTTGTCTCCCAGGTAAGATCTCTGAGTATTGCTTTACCTTGAATGGTGACGGGAGCTGCAAATCCTAGGGGATCGTAAAGGCTGTTTATAACGGACAGGGTACCCCTGCGGGTGTATGGTTTTTCTTCTGGACTGACTTGAAAGGTAAAGGTGTCACTATTTAAGTCCCAAAGCAGACCAAGGCTCCGTTGAGTAGGGAGGACGTCAGTACCTAGGTCTAAATCTTTCAGATCATTAGAATGGTCTTGGGAAGGGAAGGCTTTAATTACCCCTTTTGCTGTTAGAAGCAATTTTGTGAAGTCTCAAGTTTGAGTGGGAGAGCATACTTTGAGTTCTTTTTAGGAGACTGATAGCAGCCTCATCTGTGGGCAGTGATTTTAAACAGTCGTCTACATAGAAGTCCTTATCTACAAAGTGTCTAACGTCTGCCCCGTATTTCGCTTCTCCTTCCTTAGCAGACTGTCTGAGTCCATAAATAGCAACTGCAGGAGAGGGGCTGTTACCAAAGATGTGTACCCGCATACGGTACTCTATGATATCTTTGGAGGGTTCGTTATCTTTAAACCAAAAGAATCTCAGGAAATTTCTGTGTTCTTCTTTAACGAAGAAGCAGTGAAACATCTGTTGAATGTCGGCCATAAATGCAACTGAATCTTTACGAAAACGGAGTACTCCTATGAGTCTGTTATTAAGGTCCTGACAGTAAGACATTGTTTAAGGAGACACCCTCATGTTTGGCACTAGAGTCGAACACTGCTCTAATCTGGCCTGGTTTATTTGGATGGTATACTCCAAATATGGGTAGGTACCAGCACTCTTCACCGTCAGTTAAGGTAGGTGCTACTTCTGCATGACCGTTCTCAAGTATTTTCTCCATGAAGCTGAAAAAGTGTTTTTTTCATTTCTGGCTTTCTTTGAAAACTGCGCCTAAGAGACACAAAGCGTTTATAGACTTGTTCTCTGTTGTTAGGCAAACGTTGTCTTTGGGGTTTAAAGGGTAGAGGTGCGACCCAACTGTTAGAGTCATCCTTAACTATTCCCTGTTCCATGATCTCTAAGAACAACCTATCTTCAAAGGACGTAGCTACCTGGTAATCTGTTTTAGTGCTGAGAAATACTGAGGACCCTAGGTGACCTTGGTCACTGTCACAGTAAGGGTCTACGGTAGGTTTGGGCAGATAGGTGTTATGTGGTAGCTCTTTTACAGGAATCGATTTTGGCATGGTTGAAAAAGGGAGGGGCGCCCGTTCTCTAGAGTCTTGTTAACATGTTGCTGACTGAGGTGGGTTTGTGTACGCTTCCCAAACAAACATCTCCTATAATAACCCATCCTAAATCAAGTCTTTGGGCGTAGGGAGCATTGTGAGGGCCATTAATCTGATCTCTAACTTTGTGAACTCGTAAGATATCTCTCCCAAGGAGTAGGACTATCTGAGCTTGGGGGTCTAGTACTGGTATAAGGTGAGCTATGCGTTTTAGATGAGAGTGGTGTACTGCAGCATCAGGGGTGGGAATCTCAGCTCTATTATCTGGAATCTGGTTACATTCGATTACAGTAGGTAGCAGAAGGCGTGTCTGGCCATCTATAGACTCAACTTGGAAACCTGTAGCTCTTCTCCCCGCCGTCTCGACTGTACCTGCACAAGTCTTTAAGGAGTAAGGAGAGATAGGGCCTTTAATGTTGAAGATGTCAAAGAAGGTGGATCTCGCTAGAGATTTGTTACTTTGGTCATCTAGGATTGCGTAGGCACATACAGCTTTATCCTTGCAACCTGTTGGGTACACTTTGACTAGACAGATTTTTGAACAAGACCTACCGCCTATGATTCCTTTGCAGACTTCAGTACATTGTGCGGTAACTGCTGGTGTACCTATTTCGGTGTTTATTCCTTCTTCACTATGATCTTGGGTATTGTCGGCTTGAGTTAAAATACGTGGAGGTGGCCCAGGGTGTAGGGCTGCGTTATGACTTGTACTGTCACATTCTGTGCATTTTACACTGACCTTACAGTCTCTAGCAAAGTGAGACGTTGAGGAGCAACACTTGTAGCAGATATTGTTCTCCCTGAGGAAAGTCTTGCGGTCCTCTATGGGTTTCTCTCTGAAGCCTCTGCATTTCAGAAGAGGATGTGGCTTCCTGTGTAGGGGACACTGCCGGCTAGGGTCTTTATCTTCCAAGTAGGGAGAGGTTGATGGCCTGTGGAAGGAATCTGTAGAGGAAACATTAGTTTTATGGACTATCACTGGCGCTTTATGGTATCTTAGACCGGAAGGAGCAGCATGAGACAGTATAAAATCAAAGCTGGGATCATTCCTAATTCTTGCTTGTTGATTTACAAAGTCCACAAACACATCAAAGGGAGGAAATGATACCTTGTGCATTTGTTTGTAATTGGAACCATGTGCGACCCACGCTCCTGGAGGTTGTAGGGGAGCTTTTGGACTATAGGATTGACACCTCTTGCTGTGTCAAGGAAAGTAAGTCCAGGCAAATCTCCTTCTGCTTTGGCTACCTGCAGTTCCATGAGCAGGTCACTTAGTTCTCTAAGTTTCTGATAACCTTTACCAGATATTCTAGGGAAGTCATCAATTCTTTTAAACAGGGCGTTTTCTATTGCCTCTATTGAGCCATAGCACTCTTCAAGTCTTTCCCAGATCCTTCTAAGGCCTGTCTCTGGGTAGTTTATATTTATTGCTCTTATACGTTTAGCATGTTCTGCGGACTCATTTCCGAGCCAATTAACTAGGAGATCTAACTTTTCGCTGTATGACAGGTCTAAGTCTCTGATTACGTTCTGAAAGGTAGACCGCCAGGCTCTGTAGCTTTCTGGGTGATCATTGAACTTTACAAGTCCTTTGGTGATTAGCTCACGCCGTGAGAGGAACTTTGCAAAGTCCATAGTAGCTTGGCTATTACTAGAATAGGGCTGCAGTGCATTGTTAGGAGGGTGGGGTGTGTAGCAATACCTTTGAGGAGTCTCTGATTTAGGCCGGTTAACATCATACCGTTTCGGTGTGAAAGACGTCTCTGTGCGCTGGAATGGAGGCTGATTTCCTCGTTGCGTAAAGAAGTCGCCACGGGCAGTGTCGCTCTGCTCTGCGTTCTCCTGTCTGAAGCGCTGAACTTCAGGGTCGGCTGTTTGTTGCTTTATTTGCTGCGTTTGGCTTGTCGCTCTGATGACATCTATTGATTCTTGTGCAGGCTGAAGATTGCTGCTTGATTTGGAGTGTTGATAGACGTACGCTGCTGTACGTTGTAGCGTGTCCTGGTGATCCTCTCCTGGACCGAGCACGCTGCTGCATCCGCTGTGCTTGCTGGTGGGGTGCGTAGCTGCTTCTAGAGCCTCTGCTTCGGCTATGGCTGCTGCCGCTTCCTTCTCTACTGCCAGCTTCTCTAGGTTGATTTCCAAAAGGGCTCTCTCTTTGTTGAAGCAGCTTCCGAAGGCTCTCTCTGTGAAAGCAGCTTCCGAAAGAGCTCTCTCTTTGTTGAAAGCGGCTTCTGAAAGAGCTGTCTCTTTTTTTAGCTGCATCTCCTGCTCTGCAAAGGCGGCACGTGCTTTTGCGGCGGCTTCGGCCTTAGCGCGAGCAATGGCGGCTGCTTCGCTAACAGACGATTTGATAGAGTAGCCCGATCGGGACCTTGTCTTGTATGAAGATGCCTGACTTTGTGACATGGTTTGACTGTTTAAAGGTTGCAGGTTGTCGTATGCAGGTAACCGCGTTGACAGTAGTTGGCCTCTGTACAGTCCGATCTCTCATCCGCTTCCTATCTGTGCGTTGTTTCACTTTTCGCGCGTCTTCTCTGCGCGTCGGTTACTTTTCGCGCGTCTTGTATGCTCGTCGTTTTACTGTCCTGTCCCCACTCCACGTACCCCCGGGGTCTATGTGCAGCTTAACAGGCAGGTAAACCTCTCCTACGAGTCAATGAACGGGACCGGTTTGCAGTCTGAAGGTTTTATTAACCCGTTGTAGGAATGTGGTAAAACTATAGGAAAACAGAAATATACGATATAAAGATACAGAATATATACGTGTTTTACATAGATAATAATACAAAACAGGATGTGTCCATATAAAACGTGGGGGTTTTATAACTAGGCCGGACTAAAATTACATGAAAAGCAGCTGGCTGCAATATAAGGGTTTACAAATTTACAGCACATAAGGTGCTTCTAAAGCTGAGGGAAACTGTAAGGTGACTGGGAGGAATTTAGACCATAACCTTACCGACGATGCTTTCAATAGGGGGAGAGATTGTAATGAGGTGTTCCTTCCAGCTCCTGTGGTGAAGGAAATGGTGGCCTCTCTCCCACAATCCCTGTAATAGTGAGGGAAGCACATGACTTAGCCTATAGGAATTCTGGGAAGACTGAATACCAGGGTGCTGTAAAAATAAACGGCCACTAGATGGCGTCTCTAAACACATTACATTTCTGCTCTGAAGGCAGCACAACCGTCATATTGAAACGTCATTTTTTTTGTTTTTAAGTGTTTCTATACATCCTAGAAATATCCCACCACTTCAGCGGGCAGGTTATGGGGACCCTCCATAGGCACGAATATTGAAGGAATTTTTGGTTTTATTTTTAACCCTATTTCATGAAAACTCACTGGTCCCTTGAAAAAATTTTTTTTTTATACTTTTTGTCCTTGTTTCCTGTCCCCTCAGGGCACTACCCGGACGCCCCCATACACCTTTTATGGGCATAATAAATGAGCATATATGCCCTCTTGGAGGTACTTGCTAAAAAACCAAAATTTACATTTCCCCATTGACTTGCATGGGGTTCGGGTTCGGTCCCCGAACAAATGGGAAGTTCGGGTCAGGCTCGAACTGAACTCGGGGAGTGTTCAGCTCATCCCTAGTAGTAATGAGCCTTTCAGCAGTCATTCTCAAGAATCATCTCTGCCCAGGGCTCGACTGGGACAAAAATTCTGCCCTGGACTTCATCCAGACCAGCCCACTTTAATTATGCAAACTCACTTAAAAATAGTATATAAACCAACCAGATCGCTCAACCAACTGCACTACAGATACCGGAGTTGCTGCACAGCGATTGGGTAATGCAACGCAGCGGCACTGAGGTTGAGTGCGCACCATGTCTTCAGGTGAGGCCAATGCGCAGCAGGTCTCACCTGCACGATGGCCCCAATATGAGACTGTGGCAGACTCAGGGTTATTCAAAGTGAATCGAAAAATCACCATACGTTCGGTGACTTTTCGTTCTCCTCAATTCAGTTCGATTCGGCAATCCCATTTCGGCAACCCTGCATTGTATTCAGCAAGCACCACAGGGTCCCCGAATTGCAGGGAAAAGTCACCGCAAACCCGCCGAAAACTCACTGCAAACCCCGGAAAATGCACACCGAAAACCCGCAAAAACATCTGGATTAACCCCGCCGAAAACGCCAGAAAAATCCGAGCAGGAGACGATCACGCGCAGCCGCCGAAAAAACCCGACACCGCAGATGAATGGAGTGAAAAAAAAAAACAACAGTTCGCTTGAATGTTTGAAAAGTGAAAAGCTGTTTGCAAAGAAACTACTGAGCGAAAATGTCTGAAATTTACATATGAGGTCCAAGGAATGATAATAAAAAGGGCTGTTACAGAATAAAGAAGAAACGTTTAAAAAAAAGTTTTTAAAAAAATATCTGCAAAAATTGTTTGGCAAAAAAAAACCAACCGAAAAATGCTTAAGATTCTAAAAAGACTTCCGGGAGGCGGGCCGACTGAATGGCCGCTTTTAACCTGTGCTCTGCCTAACGCTCCCCAAACCCGGCTGGTTTCGGGCTTTTAAAAGGTCCACACGGACAGATAACTGGGGCAGAAGCTCTCCCTATTGATAGCTGCTCTTTTTTGAACTTTATTCGGCTGGATCCGGAACCGCAGCCTTCCCTTCCCTGGAGTCACCGGGCCAATTCCCGGCCGCCATTTTGGGCCCCTCATTGGTGGCCTGTAAGAACCTCAACCATCCCCTGTTACTACACCTTCGCTGGACGGACCCAGACGCGCAGACGATAACAGGGGCTGAATATTCCGGAGGTGAGCGTCCCTCATACCGGCCACCCAGATAGAGAGCAAGCCGGACGTTGATGGTGGCCGTCTTGTGGAGGCAGCGTGGCGGCGCTCCCTTCTGCCAGAGTGTGGTCCGAGAGACATCAGACGTGGAGGTGTGTAGACACCCCAGCCTCCTACCTACTACACGGGGGCTATCCACGCGGCTCCATCACTGGCTTCTTGGCGCGGGTTCTCGCTGGATGACGACCCTCTTGCAGGTACAGTCTCTCGGGGGATATTGTTGACCGTCACCATCCCCTTCGCTGCTGCCGCGAGATTGTCACTCGGGGGTGCCCAGGCTCTCTACGCTTATTGGGGGGACACAACCTCGGAACAATTTACTAAGTCCCCCTGACTTAGGAAACGAGCGCTCGGATCCCCAACGAGACCCCCTCTACCTCTGGCGATGGTCAGAACTACGGGCACGGAGATAGAAGCCCCCTCCTCTCTCAGCCGACATAACACCCGTGGAAGCAAACCGGCCGCCATCTTGCCAAAGCCGCGTGGTGGAGTTCAGGCCTTGGTTGCGTGCCGGGTGCAACGGTGGAAAGACGGGTGCTCGTCCCTCAATTTTTCCGTCCTGGGGCTCCTCTGGGGCATCCTAACCAATAATTTTTCTTCATCCTAGAGACTCCTCTGGGGCTCACTTTTAATTTTTTTCCGGTATCCTTTAACTAGGAGGCATCTCTAAGCCCTACAATTTTTTACCTATGTCCCACACATTTCTGGGTAACGAGGACAGACAAACGGAAAGGAGGGAAAAGGAACTTAAAGGAGTAAGAAAACACAGAACAAATTTTTTTAAGCCCCCTTTAGTTAGGGGGTGCTCTATCTTATGCTGAATTTTTCACATTGTTGGTGGTCTGGAGGCCCCCCCTCCCGGCCAATTTAATTTTCTACATCTACACACACACACTTTTTTTTTTTTTTTTTTCTTTCTTCCCCTTACTAAATTTTCTCTGACTGGGAACAACCATACACCTGTTGGTCGTTGTGGTTTGACTGCGGATTTACCCTACCACTGTTCCTATTTACAGCCACAATCAGAGTGCAACCTTGTGCGCTCCATCTCTTCGTCGACATGGAAAAATTTGTGTCTTCTAGCAAAACGACAAAAAAAACTTTGGATAAACTATCATCGAAAGGGACCTCAAAGCTATCACAAAGATTAACTCTGCCACCCTCCCCGTCTACTACTCCATTTGACTCCCAACTGGATTTATCGCAATCAGTGCAATCTGCCTCTCCTCCTTTTGACAACAGTCGTCAGGACACCCGAGTCTGCATGGCAGACATCTCAGCGGTGTTGTCTCCCTTGTTGGATGAAAAACTCGGATGGCTCTCCTCGACTATCGAATCCGTCTTATCTCAGTTGACATCACAAGCGCAAAGACTCACTGAAGTCGAGGAACGGGTCTCGACCCTGGAGGATGATGTTAATCCACTGAAGGCACAGGTGGACACACAACAATCTGTTATTCAAACACTGACTGAGAAATTGGATGACTTGGAGAACCGGAGCCGGCGCAATAATCTACGTGTGGTTGGCCTTCCGAGTCGGTGAAGGGACGAGCCTTGCAAGAATGGGCTTCCAACGGGTTACCTACCCAACTGGGCTGGGATGCCTCTGACCTTCCCTTGACGGTGGAGCGAATACACAGAGTGGGCCCCGATCTAAATCCGCAGGCGGGTCGTCCTCGTGTAGTCATCATGAGACTTCTCAACTTTGTCGACAAATCTAAACTACTACAAGCCTTTCACAAGGCCAACGCTTTGGATTACAATGGAACCCCCCTGAGGCTTTTTCAGGACTTCTCGGCTTCTGTGTCCCTGAAGGGGCGTTTTCACCTTTGTGCTCGGAATTGGTGGCAAAGGACATTCGTTTCTCGTTGCTATATCCGGCTCGCCTGAGAGTGAATTTTAAATGGAGCAACCCATTACTTTGATTCCCCGGTTGAGGCAAGTGCGGCTCTCCTCCCAGGGCAACCCCATGGGGGGTCGACTTCGACTCTTCCTCCACGCACTCCATCCACGAGAATGCGCTCCGGGCGTCATGATGAGGTGGTTTCTGGACTCCGTTCTAACATCGCTTCTTCAAACTATAACGCAATTCTTGTTTATTATGCTGCAATTAATGCTTTCCCGTTCCCTTAGGTTGTGCTTCTGGAGGCTGGATGATGGATGGTTTATAGCCACATCTGATCTCTGGGTCCTGTTGATCCTTCTGTTTCTGTCCATGTTAAGGTTTCGGTTTATTTCTGAACCTACGTTGCAGGTTCTGGTTCTGTATAAGTGTAAAAACATATTGACGCTCAGAATTAGGATGTTTAGTCTATTGTGCGTTCCCCTCACTGGGTTCCAGGGCTATAGCTGGGATGACCCTGGTCCCCCCTTTAGGAGTGGCTCTGCCTTATCCCTTGAGATGGGCACTCTAAGATGCCCCGTCAGTTCGAGACCCTCCCATGACATCGCTTGAGCCACCTACCCTTAAAGCTTCCCTCAGACTCCTCTCCTGGAATGTGGAGGGGTTGAACTCTCCCGTCAAAAGGAAAAAGATACTTGCTCACTTAACCACATTGAAACCCGATGTGGTATTTTTACAAGAGACCCACTGGTCTTCCCCTGATAACCACCTCCGATCTCCTTGGATTGGGTATCAAACTTCCGCCCTTTTTACGAACAAAAAGAGAGGCAGTGCTATCCTTTTAAATAAATCCCTGCCGTTTACAGTCCTTGACGAACTAATGACCCTCAAGGTCGTTTTTCCATTATAATGATGTCAGTTCTAGGAGAGACCTATTTACTAGTGAATGTCTATGCTCCTCACCCTCCCCACTTGCAATTTTTTTCCGATCTTTACACGACTCTCCTTCAGTACACCTTTACACATTGTATTATAGGCGGGGATTTTAATGCGGTCTTGGACCCTGTCCTGGACCGCTCCCGTGTCGGCGCTAACTCGGATTCCTTACGGGCTTCAGTTGGCCCCCTGTTCTTAAAAGACCATCTAGCTTTGTTCGACGCCTGGCGTTATATCAACCCGGAAGGTAGAGACTACTCATTTTACTCACATCCCCATGATTCCTTTTCCCGTATAGACATGTTTCTACTGTCCTCGACTTGCTACCACTCCATAGTTGACGCAACGATTGGAATGATACACATTTCTGACCATGCACCTGTCACGATAGATCTACAGTTAAAAACGCCACTCCCACGCTCCCGAAATTGGCGCTTTCCCACGTCTCTCCTTCACTCCAGCGATTTTAAAGCTCATCTAGAACTTAGTTGGAAATACCTGGACGATAATTTGGAAGATGTCAATGATGTTAATTTGTTTTGGGAGGCGGCTAAACCGGTCATGAGGGGTTGCATAATTGAATATATGTCCTGTAAACGTAAAGAAGTCAACAAAAGACTGTTAGAGGCGCACTCCTCCCTAGTTATTTCTTATCGAACTCATGTAGCACACCCTACCTCTATCACCTCAGAACGGTATAAGGCGGACAAGCAAAGCTATGCTAGAATAGCCGACGAAAAGGCCCAATATTCCTGGTTACACCAGAAAAATCGTTTCTTCCGTTGGGGCAACAAACCAGGGAAGCTCCTAGCTAATCTACTGAAATTGCAACGCCCGGCAGCCCCGGCGATAACTAGAATCAAGGCGCCCACGGGTGAAATGATAACTGACCCATCAGACATCAATAGGCTTTTCCGCGACTATTTTGAGACATTCTTTAAAGCTGAACTTGATGAGTGGAAAGTCCAGGCTAAATTTTTTGTAACTGCAGGTATGCCGGAACTAGATCCTGAGTTGAGAGAGAATCTAAATGCCCCAATTAGCTCCAGTGATATTACTACAACGATATCTCACCTCCGTTCCGATAAAACCCCTGGCCCAGATGGCTTCTCTGCAGAATATTATAAATTACTCGAGGGCCATTTTGTCCCCACCTCATGTCCTTGTTTAATAATATACTTCAGGGAAAAGCCCCACCTTCCTTCAATGCGTCCCGATGATAATGATTCCTAAACCTGATAAAGATCCTTTACTAATAACGTCCTACCGCCCAATTTCCCTATTAAATACTGATCTGAAACTATTATCGGCCATAATGGCTAGGCGACTGCAGGCCCGCTAACCCAGTTTATCTCTCCCGCTCAAACAGGGTTCTTGACGGGCCGCCACTCCACGCAAAATGTTAGGAAAGCCCTAGCTGCTATCTGGTCGTCAAATTGCCACACTCACTCGTCGGATTTACTACTTAGCTGCGATGCCGATAAGGCTTTTGATCGCATATCATGGTCCTATATACGGCGCTTCCTGAAATATCACTCCTTTGGTGTCCCAATGCTTAATTTGTTTAATGCTTTATATGATACTCCTTCCGCTATGATCACGACTAATGGCCTTAATTCCTCCCCTTTCATATTGGAACGAGGTACTCGGCAGGGTTGCCCACTTTCACCCTTATTATTTAATTTAGCCTTAGAACCTTTATTGTGGATTTTTCAAACATGCCCAGATCTTAGCGGGATACGCATAGGTTCCCAGGAGGTTCGTATAGTAGCTTTCGCAGACGATTTGCTCCTCTTCCTATCCCACCCCGATAAGGCACTCCCAACCCTTGTGACATACTTGGAAGAATTTCACTTAGCATCGGGATTTAAGATTAACTATAATAAAACGTTAGCGATACCGTTGGGTGCGAACTGCGGGAACTCGATAAGGCAGCACAGTCCTTTTAACTGGTGTCAAACCGGGACGTTTGAGTATCTAGGGGTGTTAATACCGACAAATGTAGCAAGATTGTACGAGGTTAACGTACCTCCGCTCCTGTCACAACTCAAAAATCAGTTAACCTCCTGGGCAAAACTTCCACTGTCTTACTTAGGGAGGTGCAATCTTATTAAAATGGTCGCATTCCCACGTCTCCTATACCCGATACAAATACTTCCTATACTTCTCAAACGAAAGGATATAACACACATTCATGCTTTGTTTACTAGATTCATCTGGAACGGGGGAAAACCACGTATAGCACTACGCAAACTTCAGCTTCCTATACTATGGGAGATTGAATTACCGGATATATTTCCTATAATATTGCAGCATTATACCGTGTAGTGGCAGATTGGATCTCGGACTCATCAAGGTACACGGATTGTGCCTTGGATCGAGCCATGTCTTCCCAATGTCCCCATTGGCTGTCCTTCACACTCCCCTGTCTAGGATTCCTCCTGCCCAGAGATTTAATCCCTTGCTTTTTACAGGACGAGAGGCGTGGTACCGAGCGCGTAAAATGCGGGGCTTGTCCTGGACATCCTCGATTTTCCAACCATTACTACGTAACCCTGCTTTCCAATCTGGCTCGGCGGCCTCCGCATTTCAGGTCTTGGTGACCAAAGGTCTAACTCAAATAGGTCATCTGGTGTCGGGACCAGCTCACTCCCTTATCTCCTATAGAGATCTATGTGTCCTAGTGGCCCCTACCCCCCTTCACTCTGTATATTATATGCAGTTATCGGCATTTGTATCAACTCAGTTAAATACCTTACACCCGCAGGACTTTTCCAACCCCCTTGATACTCAGGCGTCTCTGAGCCCATCTACCTCAGCGTTGCGCGCTCTGCTTCGACCTCAATTCGATTGGTCGGTAGCGACCACGGGCTTAGCAGCCTGGTGTGTACAGCTTCCCAAACAATCACCCTTTACCTTAATCTCGGCCACTAATCGCTTACGAAAACAAATCCCCTCGGCTCAATATGACGAAATGTTTCTGAAATTACTGCACGGGCCTATATAGCACCGGATAGATTGGTCCATCTAACACCCCTCAGCTCTGGCCACTGCCTCAAATGTAAGCATGCTAACGCGCACCTATTTCACTGCTTATGGGCCTGCCCGTTAGTGTCTACCTTTTGGAACTCCATACGGAGATTCGGGGTTCGGATCTTACATATAAAAGTACCGGCCACCCCCGACTGGGCGTTGTTTGGTCTCCTCTCCGACTGCGAAAGCAGTGGACTCGACAGGAATCAGAGGGCCCTACTAGGAGTGTTATCCGCAGTAGCTAAAAAGGCCATTTTGGGGAATTGGATTGCCCCCCCCCCACGTTTTCTATGTTTTATTCCCGCTTCCATGCTATTTTCCAAAGTGATTGGGTGGAAACTGCTCTGCATAAAGACGATAAAGTGCAAAGTTTTTTTGAAAAATGGGAGTATTTTATGTTATGTTTGCCGGAAACTGTCATTGACAAACTAAAAAGGGATTTTGAATATACTAACTGGTATCTGACAAGATCCCTATCGTCACCCCCCTTACGACCGAATGCTACGACTCTCCTAGAGCTTTCAAAATTTTTTGATGAAGTACTGTCGGCTTAGGGTGTAAATTTTTCGTGGTGTCTTTGGTTGACTGCGGGTTGGGAGGGATGTCTTACTGAGTGGGAATGTGAATATACGTACTGTATTTTGTTCTGAGTTTGTCAATTCAAAAATAAAGTTTTAAAAAAAAAAAAAAAAGATTCTAAAAAAATCTAACAATAAAGAATCTTTTTACTGCAAAATATTATAATAAACGGTTTATTAGATATTGTATTAAAATGGGAATATTTTTAACATTGAAGCCTATGGGATTCGCCTGAATAAATCTGCAGCATGAAGCAACTGAATGGCAGGGCAATTCGGCAACTTTTCACTGCTGGTTTTTGTTCTCTGAATAGCCGAAGCTATGGGGATTTCACTGCCCTCGAACAGGCACCGTATGTGCAGGCAATTCTCTAACATTTGGCGAATTGCCTGCTCTCTGAATAGCCGAATGGCCAAGAAAGGTAACCGAACGCTGTTTTTCAGCATTTGGTTCCATTTCAGCAGCAATTCCGATCTCTTTGAATAACCCTGTGTGTCTGTTTTAAAGATGGTGGGGAAGCTCTCACCTCCCCCATTAAGTGCCGCACGGTGAACCAGCATTCACACTGGCCCAAAGAGCCATCGGCCCACCGGGAATCTCCCTGTAGCCCCTATGGCCAGTACATGCCTGGCTCTGAGAAAGAGAGCAAATTGAAGAAAAGTAAATGGGCACAGATCACTGAATAGACATGACAAACGATACAAAAAACACAAAAACGTAAAAACAATAATTGCAGCAAGGTCCCATATGTATCCACTCCTTATGTCCACACAACAATAGATACAAATAATAATAAAAGGACCTCGCGCAATATGGAAAAAATCTATATTTCTTCTTTTTGATATTCCCTCTAGGTTCCTAGAATACATAAAAATGTACATATATTGCACAGTATGTCTGAAAAATGGGGGTCAAAGATAGAACAAAGTGGCTATTCAACTCACTTTTTTCCAGAGCCCACATTTATGCCGGCTCTGAGCAATAAAGCATATGGTGTGTGTTGATGTTGGACAATATCCTCACTGGTACCAGCAGCCTGCGTCCCAAATGGTTCCTTCCAGGTCTCATATCCGGAAATAAAGAAATATTAAGCACAGCAGCTTAAATAAAATCCATAAAAGGAAAATTTATTGAATAAATGCATGCTAAAGAAGAAGAAATACAGATTTTTTCCATATTGCGCGAGGACCTTTTATTTTTATTTGTATCTGAGAAAGAGAGGAGGTAGGGGTTGATGCTTCGTTTATTTGCAGTTAAAGTTTGAAGTTTTGAAAAGTGAAAGTTTTGTAAAAGTTGATAGAAGGCAATATGTGTCTGGCTGTGAGTGACGAACATGAAGGCAGCCAGTGATAGAAAGTGATGGAAGTTGATTGAAGGTGATTGAAGGTGAATGGGAAATGATTAGTCAAAAAATTGTACCGGCTGGGTGGAGTAGAGGTAATGTCACCGCTCTGCATGGAGAGAGCCTGTGGCGTCATGGGTTCAATCCCAGCAAGCAACCTCTCCCGTAAGTGTCCTTGGCAAGACACCTAACAGTACATACTCGCCACCCAGGACATACTTGAAAACAAGAGAAATCGCAATGTATCCTTCCTGGTAAAATCCTTTCACAAAAAAAAAATCATTTTTTGCTATGTTAGACTTTTGTTTCATCCTGCTTGTCTAGTTTCTCCTTTGTCTATTGTATGTCATTCTTAGAGAGATATTGGCACACTATGGAAGTACCTTTGCTGAACGTTACAAGTTTAAATACATGTTATTCTTTACCGCCATAACAATATAATTTTTAACCATGTAAGTTTTAACCTTGCAAGTTTAAACCCTGACAGGTTATTAACATTTTTTCAAGGCTCTTTAATTTAGGTGAAAATTGCCCGAGTAACGCATGCCAACACACATTGCAGCTGATGCTGATCAAGCTAGATGGAAGATCATTCATTTGATACCAATATCGATATAGCTATTGAAATTGAAGAAAATTTACTCAAACACACATCATCATTACACATTGGAATGTTCCATTTCCTTTACCGGACACAAAGATCAATAACAGAGTTATCAGATGCCAAGCAATAAAACATTCTAAGAAAAGGAGTTGTACTTCATCTTAAATTAATATGAAAGAAGAAAAACCACAGAACATCTTTATGTTCAGAAGAATCACACTGTGCTGTTCTCATAAGGATATTCTACGCCAGATACCTGAATGTTTGTGCTAAGTGATGAATACTTTGTATTCTAATATTTCGTATCGTATATTATTATTATGTGATCACAATTCTTATTTTTCAGGAGTAAGTAAATGCCCCGATATATTTATGATACTGCAGGTCACATTCAATTAAAACTGGAGTTAGAGTATTTTTAATAATGTACTCAGGAAATCATAATGGTCTTTTAATTTAGCTGTCTAAAATAGTCTTATGACAAGACCGGCTGGGTGGAGTAGAGGTAACATCATCGCTCTGCATGGAGAGCCTGTGGAGTCATGGGTTTGATCCCAGCGAGCAACTTCTCCAGTAAGTGTCCTTGGGCAAGACACCCAAAGGTACATACTCGTCACCCAGGACTAGGGATGGGCTGGCAGCTTGATCCAAACAGGAGTTCAATTTGAACATTGCCCGTTCGGCGAACATTGAACATTTCTGCAAGTTTGCCCACAATGCACTTTTCCACTGGCCTGAAGCTTGTAATTGGATACAGCCTTGCACCGGAACACAGGTCAGGTGCAAGACTATGCCAATCAGTGCTCAGAGTCCTGAATGGGCAAATTTTGCCCAATCATGGGCCAACAGAGCTAAGTCCTGCAACACACTATATAAGGGTTCCCCACAGCCCCAGCACGTGTTGTTTTTGCAGGAGTGAGAGGAGATTGTTCTTTTATGTGTGTCTTACAGACGTCTAGCAGATTTCTGTGAATTGTACTCTGTGTCTTCTCACTGCCAGCTATTGGGGTCTCACTTTCTTCTAGCAGATATCTGGGAATTGTAATCTGTATCTTCTCACTGACAGCTATCAGGGGGTCCCACATACTTCTAGCAGATATCTGGGAATTGTAATCTGTGTCTTCTCACTGCCAGCTATCAGGGGGTCCCACATACTTCTAGCAGATATCTGGGAATTGCAATCTGTGTCTTCTCACTGTCAGCTATCAGGGGGTCCCACATATGTCTAGCAGATATCTGGGAATTGTAATCTGTGTCTTCTCACTGTCAGCTATCAGGGGGTCCCACATATGTCTAGCAGATATCTGGGAATTGTAATCTGTGTCTTCTCACTGCCAACTATAAGGGGGTCCCACATACTTCTATCAGATATCTTGGCATTGTAATCTGTGTCTTCTCACTGCCAGATATTGGGGTCTCTCAGACTTCTAGCAGATATATGGGAATTGTAATCTGTGTCTTCTCACTGACAGCTATCAGGGGGTCCCACATACTTCTATCAGATATCTGGGAATTGTAATCTGTGTCTTCTCACTGCCAGCTGCTGCCAGGCTATCAGGCTGTATCACTGACTTATACCAGAGTTGTTTGAATTTGAATCTGTGTGTTACCACTGCAAAGGTTATCAGGCTGCATCACTGACTTATACCAGAGTAGGGATGAGTTGTTTGGTTTGATGTGTTCGGAGTTCGATTCGAACATCGCCAGTTCGGATGTTTGCGAACTACGAACATTTCCGCGTGTTCGCCGCATTTTCACCCACATTGCACCACAATGGACCATAATGCACTTTTTCCACTGGCTTGAAGCTTGTAATTGGCTACAGCCTGCACCTGACCACAGTTTAGGTGCAAGATTATGCCAATCACGGCTCAGAGTCCTGATTGGGCAAATTTTGCCCAATCATGGGCTCACAGAGCTAAGTCCCGCAGCACACTATATAACGCTTGAACCCAGCCCAGCCAGCACGTGTTTTTCTGCAGGAGTGAGAGGAGATTGTTCTGTCAGTGTGTCTTCTCACTGCCAGTGACAGCTATTGGGGTGGGGGGCTCACTTGTTGCAGCTATCTGGGAATTGGGGGTGGAAAGTGTGTCTTCTCAGTCAGTGACAGCAGCAATTTGGGGGGCTCACTTGTTGCAGATATCTGGGAATTGTAATCTGTGTCTTCTCACTGCCAGCTATCAGGGGGACCCACATACTTCTAGCAGATATCTGGGAATTGTAATCTGCGTCTTCTCACTGCCAGCTATCAGGGGTTCCCACATACTTCTAGCAGATATCTGGGAATTGGTGGTGGAAAGTGTGTCTTCTCAGTCAGTGACAGCAGCAATTTGGGGGTCTCTCTTGTTGCAGATATCTGGGAATTGGTGGTGGAAAGTGTGTCTTCTCAGTCAGTGACAGCAGCAATTTGGGGAGCTCACTTGTTGCAGATATCTGGGAATTGGTGGTGGAAAGTGTGTCTTCTCATTCAGTGACAGCAGCAATTTGGGGGGCTATCTTGTTGCAGATATCTGCGTATTGGTGGTGGAAAGTGTGTCTTCTCAGTCAGTGACAGCAGCAATTTGGGGGGCTCACTTGTTGCAGATATCTGGGAATTGGTGGTGGAAAGTGTGTCTTCTCATTCAGTGACAGCAGCAACTTGGGGGCTCTCTTGTTGCAGATATCTGGGAATTGGTGGTGGAAAGTGTGTCTTCTCAGTCAGTGACAGCAGCAATGGGGGGCTCACTTGTTGCAGATATCTGGGAATTGGTGGTGGAAAGTGTGTCTTCTCATTCAGTGACAGCAGCAATTTGGGGGGCTCTCTTGTTGCAGATATCTGCGTATTGGTGGTGGAAAGTGTGTCTTCTCAGTCAGTGACAGCAGCAATTTGGGGGCTCACTTGTTGCAGATATCTGGGAATTGGTGGTGGAAAGTGTGTCTTCTCATTCAGTGACAGCAGCAACTTGGGGGCTCTCTTGTTGCAGATATCTGGGAATTGGTGGTGGAAAGTGTGTCTTCTCAGTCAGTGACAGCAGCAATTTGGGGGGCTCACTTGTTGCAGATATCTGGGAATTGGTGGTGGAAAGTGTGTCTTCTCAGTCTCTGACAGTCATCTATCAGGGGGTGTCACATACTTCCATAAAATTTCTGTGAATTTGTAATCCGTGTCTTCTCAGTCACGGACAGTCAGCTATCAGGGGGTGTCACATACTTCTATCAGATTTCTGCAAATTGTAATCTGTGTCTTGTCACACTGCCACCCATCAGGGGGGCTCACTGATTTATAGGAGGTTCCTGGGAATTGTAATTTGTGTCTTGTCACTGCCACCCATCAGGGGGTCTCACAGATTTATAGGAGGTTTCTGGGAATTTTAATCTGTGTCTTGTCACTGGCTGCCAGCTATCAGGGTGTCTCACTGAGTTATACCAGAGTTCTGGAAATCTTTAATCTTTATACCAGAGTTGAATCAGAGTTCTGCATATCTCTAATTTTTATAACAGGGTTGAATCAGAGTTCTGTATATCTTTAATCTATATATCACTTGTGACGGAACCGTTCTCTTCCGCCTGTTCTGACTCTCCAGACACCCCTTCGTTGCGGTCAGCCCGGCTACTGGGAGTGCTGTCCTCAGTGCCTCGAGCAGCTTGACCTGCCTGCTTCTGTTCCTCTGCCCTGGAGCCGTTAGGAATTTCCAGAAGGCCTCTCGGTACCTTCTGAGAGTGATAATGTAGTGTAGCGTCGCTGAATAAAACACCAGACGCGGCTGTATGTTCCAACAGGATTCTCTCTCTGCCACCATTTATGCTGAAGTCCAACAGTCATAATATGCATAAATGACGCCTCTCGTCCTACCAATATTCTAATTACATTATGTCAGTTATGTACAATAAACATTCTTTACATTCTTAAACCTTCAGCTCACACAACATTTGTATAATCCATTGTTCTAACACATCAGATTAAACACGAAACACTATCACAGATCCCTTGAATTAAACATGCAGCTAGATAAGAGGGAAAGCCCTGTTGCATAAATTACACAGCAGTAAAGCTTGTTTACTGGCTATACAGAAACACATTTACCTACAGGAATATAAGTATATTTAAAACTAAAGCTACGCCATTTCCACTAAACTAATTTAAACTAAAACCAAACAATGTAATATATTTAAAAACACATGATATAAATGAACATAAAGTCTCTTGGGGTTTGAAGCATGGAGCTTTACATCAGCTCCATGACATCACTCACCATGTCAGAAAGACCAAAAAGGACAGGGAGACGCTCCCAGACACAGATAAGAGGGCAAGCAGCCTCTGTGTCGGGGAGGCTGTGTCTCTGGTTGTAGTGGACGTGGTGCATCCTCTGCAGGGGCACGCTTGTCCTTTCTAACTGGTGCTGGCCGTCTTAAGCAGCAGCAACATACAGAGGATTTGGTGGATTGGCTAACCAGGCCATCCTCATCCTCCCAGTCCTCTGCCAGCAAGGCTTGCAGTGGTTTACAGTCCATCTTAGCTGCCAAAGCATCTAATGCAGCCTCCATGTCCACAGCTACTCCTGCCGTAGCCTCACTATCTCACACAGAGAAGTCAGCTGAAATGTTTGACTACAATGACAGTGACATGCTGCTTGAGGATGCACAGCAACTACAGTGCTCTGATTCAATCTCTGAGGTTGAGGAAGGGAGTATAATCAACCTAGAGGAAGGGAGTTCCAGTGACACACAAATATCTGGCACTCATGTTGCCCCAGCAGCTGCAGCATACTGCCAAGTTGGCTCCAGGGACGAGGAGATAGGGGGATGACAATGATGATGAGGTCACTGACTTCACCTGGGTGCCTGATCAAACCGAGGAGTCAAGTGAGGAGGAGGCACAACAAACACGAGGCACAACGTCCTCTATGACCAACCGTAGCCAGTCCATGGCATCAGATGTCAGAGCTGCTCAGATGCAGAGCGCTGTTGTCTCAAAGCACACATCCAGGAACTCTGCTGTCTGGGACTTCTATAAGAAATGTGCAGCAGACCGCACTGTTGCTATTTGTAATCTATGTCAGATGAGGATCAAGCAAGGGAAAGACACCGGACGCTTGGGTACCATGTGCTTGAGGCGACATATGACCACCTGCCACGCATCTCATTGGTGCAACACTTTGCGTAGGTCCTCCTCACCTGTCTCTACCCCCACTATATGTCCTGCCATGTCATTGACTCCGCCCTCCACTGACAGGGATGATGCTACGGTAACGGATCTACCAGGTCCTTCCTCACAATGTGACAGCATCCCATCAGCTGAAGAGTTAGACAGTCAGATTACGTTGCCCCAGCTACTGCAGCGTAAGAAAAAATATAGTCCCAACCATCCCCAAGCACAGCGTCTAAATGCCAGCTTAGCAAAATTATTCGCATTGCAGCTTCTGCCTTTCCAGCTGGTGGACTCTGCTTCCTTCCGTGAATTTGCTGAATGTGCTGTACCACAGTGGCAGGTTCCAAAACGCAATTTCTTTTCACGGAAGGCCAATCCAGCGCTATACCAGCACGTGGAAGACAATGTTATGGAGTCATTGGGAAAGGCAGTCAGCAGCAAGGTGCACTTGACTTTAGACACGTGGTCCAGCAAGCATGGACAGGGCCGTTACATTTCCTTCATGGCACACTAGGTAACTCTGATTGCAGCGGGGTGGGATCCAAGACGGGGCTCTGTGCTGGAGCTTGTTCATCCATCATGCCTCCAGAAAGCTGCTTGTATGAGGTCTGTCTGCTCCACCACCACCTCTCCCTCTTCCTTCTCCTTCTCTGTCTCTGGCGAAGTGGCAGTTAAACTGACGCGTGACAGGGGCTATGCAATGGCTGAAGCAAAAAGATGCCATACTGTGCTTGAGCTGATTTGTTTAGGGGACAGGAGCCACACCAGGCCAGAAATTCTGTCAGCTCTGCAGGGGCAGGTGCAGAGATGGTTAACACCACGCCAGCTTCAGCTGGGAATGGTCATCTGTGACAATGGCAGCAACCTTCCCTCTGCCCTATGCCAGGGTAAGTACCCAGGGCTGGCAGAGCTTCTCAGCCAGGCCATCAAAGTCTGCAGCCACTTCAGACGGTCATTCCTAGCAAGTGTTCGCCTGGCAGAAATTCAAAGAGAATTTCACCTTCCCAGAAACCGTCTGATCTGTGACATGCCCACCAGGTGGAACTCAACATTAGCAATGCTGCAGCATCTGCACAAGCAGCAGAGGGCCATCAACGAGTACCTGTGTGAGTATGGCAAAAGGACAGGTTCAGGTCAACTTGTTTTTTTTGCCCCCTGCAGTGGCTGATGTTTAAGGATGCATGCACTGTACTATCACCATTTGAGGAGGCAACGAGGATGGTGAGCAGGGACAGTGCATGCATCAGTGACACAATTCCTTTAGTGTTCCTGCTGGAGCACAGGGTCGTCAAATGTAGGCACCCATTGCCAGCGTCTTCACCGTATGGTGCAGGACTACCTAGGGGCAAGGGATACCTTTACAGCAGATGACCCACTGACTTACTGGGTGTTGAGATTGGATCACTGGCCAGAACTTAGCCAATATGCTATGCAGCTACTAGGTTGCCCTTCATCCAGCGTGCTTTCTGAAAGGACCGCTGGAGGTTTTGTGACAGACAAAAGAGAAAGTCTGTCCACCGACTCTGTAGACCGGCTGACATTTATAAAAATGAATAAGTCCTGGATCAGCAGCTATCACTCCCCTGATGCTGATGTAACTGAATAGATCGGGATCTCTTCTGCATTCCCAAAACCTCCACCACTGCACTCTTCCACAATACCTCAGAGGGGTTACAGTGTGAAGGCACTAGCTGGCACCAAAGGCCCAATATTTGGGTGCACTGACGTGTGTACCAGATTCCAATCATTTTAATATTTGAATGCCGGGTCCACCTCTGCACTCTTCCACAATAACTCAGAGGGGTTACAGTGTGAAGGCACTTGCTGCCACCAAATGCTAAATATTTGGGTGCACTGATGCGTTTACCAGATTCCAATCATTTAAAAATTTGAATGCATGTAGAGTCCACCCCTGCACTCTTCCACAATACCTCAGAGGGGTTACGGTGTGAAGGCACTAGCTGGCACCAAAGGCCCAATATTTGGGTGCACTGACGCGTGTACCATATTCCAATCATTTTAATATTTGAATGCAGAGTCCACCCCTGCACTCTTCCATAATACCTCAGAGTGGTTACGGTGTGAAGGCACTTGCTGCCACCAAAGGCACAATATTTGGGTGCACTGCCACTAACGCCTATACCAGATTTATATCATTTTAATATTGGACCGCAGGGTCCACCACTGCACTCTTCCACAATACCACAGAGGGGTTACGGTGTGAAGGAACTTGCTGCCACCAAAGGCAAAATATTTGGGTGCACTGACGCCTGTACCAGATTCATATCATTTTAATATTTGACCACAGGTCCAACCCTGCACTCTTCCACAATACCACAGAGGGGTTACGGTGTGACGGCACTGTTGCCAACACTAAAGGCCCAATTTTAAAGCACCTATTGTTACTTCCATCCAAAGCCTGCATAAGTTTCACCATAATTTAGCCCAAAAAATCACTAAACTTGTTCTGCGTGTTCTAAGACGTCTCCTCTTTTCATACAGGCTACTGCCCCAAGCAGTTGTTTGTGAATAGATTAAAGGAAAACAATTTACCGTCATTTGAAATGTCATTTTTTTGGTTTTTAAATGTTTCTATACATCCTACAAATCCGCCACTTCATGGGCAGGTTATGGGGACCTCCTAGGCACGATATTTGAAGGAATTTTTCGTTTTTATTCTTAAACTTTTATTTCATGGAAAACTCACTGTTCCTTTAAAAACGTTTTTTTTTTTTACTTCTTGTCCTTGTTTCCTGTCCACCAGGGCACTACCCGGACCCCCATACACGTTTTATGGAAAAAATCTAGCATATATGCCCTCTTGGAGGGCACTCTAAAAATCGAACGTTCGGGTCCCATTGACTTACATTGAGATCGGATCGCGTTCGAGATCGAACTCGAACTTTTGAAATTGTTCGAGTTCGAAATCGAGCCGAACACGGGGGCAATTGGCTCATCCCTACCCAGGACATACTTGAAAACGAGAGAAATCTCAATGTATCCTTCCTGGTAAAATTCTTTCTAAAAAAAAAAAAAAATACATCCAGTATTAAATAGAATATAATATACTATTAACCAGGTGGTTTAACTAGTCCTTTTACTGTGAATAAAATATAAATAATGTTTTATTACGTCTAATGGGAATCTCAGTGACAATGAATTAATAACTTAATGTTAATAACATTAACTTAATGTTACATCTAAACTGACTAAATTCTTTATATAAACCAGGTGGACAAGGAAGGAATTGTGGGAAGATTTCATTTGGTTTTATTGATAATTATTTGGTTGCTGATTCTATTTACCATATATTTTGATGGAATTTTATTTTACTGGAAATGTTTTGCTTAATTGACCACTAAAAAAAGAACAGAAGTTTATAGAAATATTTTGTTACTAAATGGGTGTAGGACGCAC
>RXON01004456.1:0-48185 GCA_009667805.1 Leptobrachium leishanense | reverse complement strand
GCTCCCGCAGTTCCTGCAGCAGTTCCTGGATGGCATCGAGTGTTCTGACTGCCAACCTTAGTTCGCCAATCGCCTCCTGATTGCTCGGTCTGGCTTCTTCTATATATCCAATAAATGAAAGAAGGAAAATACAGTAAGTAAAGCAGGTTTCTATTTTTGACTGAAAGTCTTGAAAAAATATAACAGTAGTATATACCAGTGCTGGCGGCCTCCTGAGGCTCCGACTCCTCTGACTTCTCCTCCCCCACCACCACCGTCTGCATATCCAGTGCTATATGTAAGAAATTAAAGAAATAAAAAATACAGTAAACAACAAAACTGATTTATTTTTGAACAAAAGTTGATGCAAAATACAACAGTAAAAAAAAAAAACCTGGACTGGCGGCCTCCTGCTGCACCGGCTCCCTCTCTACATCATCGCCATCCTCCTCTTCCTCCTCCTGCTCCTCTTGTGCTATACATAAAAAAATTAAATTAAAATACAGTAAACAAAAAATGTTTCTGTTTTTGACCAAAAGTCGTTGCTAAATAAAACAGTATATACCAGCGCTGGTGGACGCCCGTGGCTCTTCCTCCTCCTCCACTGGGGCACTGGTCCCCGCCGGGGCAGATTCTGCGGCCGCCTTCTTCTTCCTGTCTTCTGCCAAATCCAAAAAATATAACACGTAAATAATGCAGACTGGAAAAAATGGTATATCTATACAATATATTGCCGAAAGTATTGCGACACCCCTCCACTACCCCACTACCAGCTTGACCCACCACTACTCCCATCTCATAGTTCTAAAGTCACAAAATATTTATTAATTTCCCCTGCACAGACATATATTACCGTTCAATTATATATTTTTTTCAGAAGTAAATATTACGTTTATTCAATAAAAACTATTATTTGTGTTGTGTGCGTACAAAGCGCATTGTGCACTGCTTTTAGTTATTTTATAGATGCCTCAGCCTCAGTTTCACTTTCAGTTTCTGCTAATAATAAAACTGGATATTGCAGAAACAACAACAGAAATCCACCATTTTGTTTTGAAATTTGCATCTAAAGCATTCAATGACACTGCTGCAGCAAACTGAATTGCTGCGCTGCAACAATTCAGCAGCTGCGGAGGCTGTATTGAACGCAGCTCTGTTTGGATGCACTTTCAGAAGAACTACATGTCCCATCCTATCACTTAGCAAAGACGCAGAGATTTTTGTTGATGCGCAGGTGGGAACCAATATTGGGCAAGCTGCGGGTCATCTCGTATGCATCACTCAATCACAACAACCTCCCCCCAACACACTACAGACTATACACAGTGCCAAAAGAAATCCAGCATTGTAACTTCATCTACATACATCAAATGTCACAATTTTCACGAATACGTAAAATCACAACAAAGAAGAGCTATGGCAAAAATGCATGTATGACGAGTCATGAAAACGCAAAGCTATACACAATCACATTGCATGAAAAAAGGACTAGATAAATCAACGTATTTCTGTGCACATTAGCACATGCAAGCACATTATTATTATTATACAGGATTTATATAGCGCCAACAGTTTGCGCAGCGCTTTACAATATAACATGACACTTACGTTTCGCTATGACGCGGCGGATGCGTCTCAGCTGCTCCTGCTCGCGTACCTTCAGATCAGACCAGCGTTTCCTGAGCTGGTCCTTCGTCCGGTCCTTCCCAAACAACTCCAAAATGGTGGTGCGTAGCTTGTCTAAGATACGATCCTTCCTGGCGTTAGACTTCCTGCGGTAAGGGCCCTTACTGCAATCATAATCTTTATGATCAAAGATCCGTACCAGCTCCAACATCTCTTCAAACGCCATATTGGTGGCCCGTTTCTTCCTGGGTGCCGGTGGTTCATCATGGAGAGATGATGAGGTGCTTGAATGGCACTCATCTCTTGCAGCGGCCATTATGATGAATAATAAAAACAATATTTTGTTCAAAAAGTTGTCAATAAAACTGGCTCAATAAAGTTACGACATCCGCGCGTGCGCGCATGCGCGACCCGCGGACGAATCGGATCTGACCCAAATACGAAAATTCTTATCGGATCATTGGAAACAATAAAAAAATTTACAGAATCAGCGATATAACCGATACTAGTTAAATATACGATGTCCAGACTTACTGAAATGGAACCGAAATCCCGAATGGAACTGAAATCATGAATAGAGGGAAAATAAATTTCGATTTGACACATTTCAAGTCCATTCGAAAATTCCGAAAATTTTTTGATTTGGCAAATTTTTCGTTTTTTCGGAAAGTCTGTTCTCGTTTCAAAGCAATAGATTTCGATTTGACACATTTCAAGTCCATTCGAAAATTCCGAAAATTTTTCGATTCGGCTCGGAAAACAGTTCGGATTCGACTTTTTCGGATCTAAAAAATTTCGGAATTTCGGCCGCATCGAAAGACCCTGAATCGGGAAATTTCGTGAAAATTCTGAAATTCCGAAACCCGAAACGCACATCCCTATTACAATCTAGAGGAGCAGAGGGCCCGGCTCACGGGAGTTTACAATCTAGAGGAGCAGAGGGCCCGGCTCACAGGAGTTTACAATCTAGAGGAGCAGAGGGTCCGGCTCATAGGAGCTTACAATCTAGAGGAGCAGAGGGTCCAGCTCACAGGAGTTTACAATCTAGAGGAGCAGAGGGCCCGGCTCACAGGAGTTTACAATCTAGAGGAGCAGAGGGCCTGGCTCACAGGAGCTTACAATCTGGAGGAGCAGAGAGCCCCCAGGAGTTTACAATCTAGAGGAGCAGAGGACACACAGGAATTTACAATCTGGAGGAGCAGAGGACACCCAGGAGTTTACAATGTGGAGGAGCAGAGAGCACCCAGGAGCTTACAATCTGGAGGAGCAGAGAGCACCCAGGAGCTTACAATCTGGAGGAGCAGAGGACACCCAGGAGTTTACAATCTGGAGGAGCAGAGGACACCCAGGAGTTTACAATCTGGAGGAGCAGAGAGCACCCAGGAGTTTACAATCTAGAGGAGCAGAGGACACCCAGGAGTTTACAATCTGGAGGAGCAGAGGACACCCAGGAGCTTACAATCTGGAGGAGCAGAGGACACCCAGGAGTTTACAATCTAGAGGAGCAGAGGACACCCAGGAGCTTACAATCTAGAGGAGCAGTTTACAGACTCATATCTGAGAGGTTTATTACTGTGCAGCTGTAGCTTTGTTAGGTAATCTCTGTCGTGTCTATAGTGCCTCCACCCATGCAGAATTCAGCCCAGTGTTCCCATGTCCCCCTATAAGGTATATGAGACCCTCTTGGTGTGTCTAGGCTTCCTAATATAAGTCTCAAATACCGACAATAATTAAATACACTAAAATACTTCATAGATGTGGATTGTGAATTCTGTTGGGTCTATAGTGCCTCCACCCAGGCAGAATTCAGTCCAGTGTTCCCATGTCCCCCTATAAGGTATATGAGATCCTTTTGGTGTGTCTAGGCTTCCTAATATAAGTCTCAAATACCGGCAATAATTAAATACGCTAAAATACTTCATAGAGGTGGATGGTAATCTCTGTCGTGTCTATAGTGCCTCCACCCAGGCAGAATTCAGTCCAGTGTTCCCATTTCCCCCTATAAGGTATATGAGACCCTCTTGGTGTGTCTAGGCTTCCTAATATAAGTCTCAAAATACTGACAATAATTAAATATGTTAAAATACTTCATAGAGGTGGATTGTGATTTCTGTTGGGTCTATAGTGCCTCCACCCAGGCAGAATTCAGTCCAGTGTTCCCATTTCCCCCTATAAGATCTATGAGACCCTCTTGGTGTGTCTAGGCTTCCTAATATAAGTCTCAAATACCGGCAATAATTAACCCATTAAGGACCACTGACATACATGGTCTGGGGAATTTTCCTCAGGATGTACTAAGGACGTATGGTCCTTTTAACTTCCCCTTCCTCACCTCTCTGGCCAGGCTCCCACGATGGTCTGGCATGCTTGAAGCCTGCCCCATGTATTTATGGGGCCCGGCCGTGGCGATGACGTCATCGCCAGGCGTCCCCCACCCCCAGCGCCTGCATTGTTAAATGTGAAACAAACAGCTCCACATAGAAACAACAGCTCCCAAGCAGCTCCACATAGAAAAGAAAGAGCGGCACAGTCTGCCCTTTTCAGCGGTGGCTCTCTTTAACTCCTTAGGTGCCGAATCGTTATTCGAACTCGGAAGTGGCTGACATCTCGGATGTCAGCCAAGCCTCTGAGTCATCTCCCCACCCACTGACGTCGCCGCCGTATGTGTTTTTATATTAGTCGGCCAGTTAACCCACTAGCTGCCAAGTGTTGCTAGGGGGATCCTTTGGATCTCCCAATCCGAAGCAGCAAAAAAAAAAAAAACTTGAGTATAATAAAATAGGACTTTAATTGACGTTTAAACATGATGAGCATAAAACAGTCAAAATGAGCTCAGCGCACAGAGTTGAAATGGCTCAGCAGTGAAGGGGTCAAAAGGAAAAACATGTAAAAATTGTGTTTTTCTAATCTCAGAACAATTTTGATAGTTTTTTATTTTGAAATTTTGATTTTGGGGATTAAATTTTGAAAAAGTGTGTGTTTTCCATTTTTTTCATCATATTTCTTAAATTTTATTTATAGTAAATTATTCGATATGATACACAAACGGTGCAGAAACGTAAAAAACAGCAGTGGGCACTTACGGACAGACAATCGTAAAACCGCCTGGTCACTAAGGGGTTAAATACGCCAAAATACTTCATAGAAATGTATGGTAATCTCAGTTGTGCAGGGAAAGCCTAACAGTAGCTTTTTTTTCAAACTGTCTGTGCAATTACTTCAACTTGCAACATTGTGTTTACAAACATTTGTTGCAAGGTGTTCAGCAGTGGCTGGAATATAAAACGCTTGATTCTTCCATAGGGAATTAAAGACGCTAAAATAAGAGATTACCGCTTTGTTATACACCCTGGAGGAAGGATCAAACTCCCAGGGACCCATTACTTACCTCCCTGGTGTCCCTGCATGGAGGCTCCAGCCCTCTCTCCTCTGATCCTGTTGCTCAGTGCAGCCTCAGATCCAGCCCTTTCCTGTGGCTGTCAGGCAGGCATGGAAGGAGACAGGCTCAGCCACATGGTCACTGGGAAAAGGATCACCACGTGACACGCCCCTGACACATGACTGGGAGGGGCAATCCTCAGTGCTTCTGCGCAGTGTGTGCCTCTGCAAATCACCATGTCTGCATTCACTGCACACATCGTGATTTGAGTTCTGGAGGTCAGCCTGGCATCTGCACTGCTTGGGGGAGGGGCAATTGCCCCGTTGCCCCCTGGATCCGCCCCTGGGGTATCTAGGGTTGGGGAGTAACACTGCCATATCGACAGAAATTTCCTAGCCTGGGTTTCCTTGTTAATTAAGGTGTGGAGCCAGTCCATTCGAAAAAGATAGTTTAATTTGGTCTGACAAAGTGTAAGCGAGATTGAGGTAGGGTGATTCCAAGTGTCTAAAATCATCTTTCGACCCACCGTGGCAACCAGAGATAAGATTTGTTTGTGACCGATACGTAGGGATGAGGTAGGACCAAAATTAAGAAATTCTGGGGTCAATGGCAATGATTGTTTGCTAGTAGAAAGTATATATGCGTGAACTGATGACTAGAATCTACGTATACCTGGACAGCTCCAAAAGCAGTGGTATAAATCAGCATGGTCATCTGGGCATTTAAAACACGAAGAACTGTGTTTCCAACCCATTTGATAGAGTCGTCGTGGCGAGTAATAGCTATGGTGTAATATTGTTAGAAACATTTCCTGATACGGCACTGACGGCAAAATTTTAATCATGTATGTGTGTGCTGACAACAAGTCATCTGTAGAGAGTGATGGCATGTGAGATATCCACTGGATTGGACCCGTCTTAGTCAAGGACCAGTCAACAGTATATCAGTATATTATATAATGAAGATATAGAAATATCATGTGAAGAACAGTTCTTGATATGGTTATCGAGGTGATTAGTCCAATCATTTGGTGTGAAAGTAGATGTGACCGTTGAAAGATATGAGCGCAGTTGAAAATATGCAAACCACGGAAATGGTAGTGAAGGTTATTTGTCCCGAAGTGTGATAAGCAAATAGAGGGTATTTGTGGAGGGATCTAAAACGTGGTATAAGAGACGTAACCCCCCTTTGGACCAGTCTGCAAACGGATAACATGTCATGTCCTGTCCAAAATGTGGATTTCCCATTAACGGTAAAAATAGCGAGGATGTGGGATTTGCTTTCATAGAAGTATGAGATAGTTTCCATGCTTTAATAGCAACCGCAAGCAGTGGGTTGTGTGTTAATGTCGCAGGAAGTTCGTTGTAAGGACAGTGCAGCAGGAACGCGAGAGAATGGCCAGGGAACCAAGCAGCATCCAATCGGACATCAGAAAATCGCAAACTGTTTTGAATCCAGTCTATCGCGTGGCGACACTGCGCTGCCAAATTATATTCTCGTAGGTTAGGTAGATTAAACCCCCCACGATTTTTGGGTTGATAAAAGTTTGATCAGACTGAGTCGCGCCACTGAGCCTCTCCACAAAAATCCTCGAAGGGCCGTATTTAACCGTTTCTCATCTTTAAAAGTTAAAAGTAATGGTAGTACTTGTAACGGGTATAATAGTCTTGGAAAAACAATTGTTTGTAGAGATTTACTCTACCATATAGGGATAATGGAAGATGTTGCCAACTGGTAAAAATAATTTTTCACTATCTGAAGAATTGGTGGGATATTGAGAGCATAAAGGTTATTTAAATTTGCTGAGATATGTACACCTAAGTATTTCAATGAAGTCGTAGACCATGTAAGTGGTATTTGGGTAGGTAGCTGGGGTGGGGGAGTGTTACGGAGATAGAGAGCCGTGGATTTGGCCCAATCGACCCGCAACCCCGAGATGTCCTGAAGCTGTTGTAAAAGCTGATACAAGGAGGGTAGTGCGTCAAGCAAGTTTTCAGGGAATAGGAGCAGATCATCCGCAAAGGCAGAAGCTTTCAGCTGAATTCCGCCTACCTTAATGCCACTAAACGTTGGAGAGTGTTCTATGGCGCGCAATAAAGGATCCAAAGCTATGTCAAATAATAATGGCAAGAGCGGACAGCCCTGCCGCACACCTCTGCCAAGCATGAAATATGGAGAGTCTAGCCCATTTGTAAAAATACATGAGGCAGGAAATCTGGTTATATTACGGATGAAATCAGTGAATAGCTGACCAAAACTACAATGAGACAGTACTCAAAGCAAATGTGGCCATGCAACCGAATTGAAAGCTTGTTCAAGGTCTAAACTGAGCAAAGCTGGATGACTGCCTCTGGGAGTTAAATGGGCCCCCAACACCACCCGTCGAATGCCAACTACTGAGTGTCGACCGTGCACAAACCCTAATTGGTGGTGAGTTAATAAGTCAGGAAGCTAAAATTTTAGTGAGTAGTTTATAGCCAGTGTTAAGAAGGGAGATTGGGCGATAAGAGGACAAATTATCAGCAGGTTTTCCAGGTTTAGGAATTAAGATTGTGCGAGATGCATTAAAGGAAATCAATAGCATTACCCGAAACATAGATATCATTAAACATGGTCGTCAGTGTGGGACATATTTGGGTTTTTAGGATTTTGTAGTAGTCCACTGTCAGACCATCTGGGCCTGGTGATTTACCGCTCTTGAGCGAGGCAATAGCGTCACCCACCTCCCTCTCCGAGATAGGACGTTCCAAAGTCTCCCTTTGATGTGGGGAAAGGTGGGGCGCTGGGTGAGCCTCGAGAAAGGTGGTACCGAGGTCAACATTATCCCGTGGCGGCTGAGAACGAGTCCGAAAAAAGTCATAGAAAAGGCTGTTAATGCACTCAGAGGAAGTGGCAGAAGTTCCGATCTCATTGAAGAGATGTGTAATAGGTTGACGTTTGCATCTGGGGTTAGCCATACGTGCCAAAAGTTTACCCGACCTACCACCCCAGCGATGAAAAAATTGAGTTTGATGGTCACAGTGTTCCTGTGCTTTCGCATGTATAGTAGTCTCAAGGTGTTGTTTAGCCTGTGAGTAAGGAGCATAGTTATCATCGGTCAGATGTCGTTTAGACTCAGTATGAGCAGTCATCAGAGTTGATTCTAACAGGTGCAGTGTGTCTCTCCATTGCTTGTAACGAGAAGCCGTATATGAGATAATATTTATTTATTTATAAAGGATTTTACCAGGAAGGATACATTGAGATTTCTCTCGTTTTCAAGTATGTCCTGATAATATGTTCCCTAAGGACCGGTTTGGAGGCTGCCCAGAGCACTCTAGGATGGCCTATATGAATAAAATTATCGTCTAAATAATTCGCCCAGCTAGATTGTAAATGAAGTCGGAATGAGGGCGTAGCAGTAAAGGGAGTTGGAAATGACCATCGTGGACGATGTATACGGTGATAGGGAAATTTTACCCCTAATCTCACTGGGGCATGGTCAGACAAGGATATTGGTTCAATGTCAGCAGTAACCAATGTGGGGAGCATATATGAACTTAACAAGAACATGTCGATACGAGAATGTGTGTCGTGAACTGGGGATTGAAAGGTATAATAACATTCCAAGGGATGCAATACCCTCCAAGTGTCATGTAAATTTAATGTTGAGACCAAAGTCTGGAATCCCTGAGATGTGGAACTAGAGGTGACCGCGGTCTGTCCTGATCTATCCAACGAGTAATTAAGAACAGCATTGAAAATCGCCCCCAATATCAAATTCGGGGTAGAAATATATAATAAAAGTGGAAGGAACCTGCGGTAAAAAGCATAATTTGGACTGTTATGAGCATAGACATTGACAATACAATACTTTACGTTATTGATGAGTAAATGGAGAAAAATGTATCGTCCCTCCGGATCGCATATGAATGACTTAACAGTATAAGATAACAAAGTGTGAAGGATAATCGCCACCCCTCTCTTCTGGGAGCTGTAGCTAGAGGTAAAGCAGTCCTGAATCCATTTAGCTTTAAAGGTAGAAGTCGAGTTTTAGACCAATGAGATTCTTGTAATAATGTAATGTGAGGATGTTTGTGACACAAGTCAGTAATTTTCTCCTTTTCACTGGTGTATTAGCGCCGTTGACATTCCAAGATAGTAGTTTTAGAATATCCTTAGCCTGGCCCTCTTCAGTAATAGAGAGGTTTTATCCAATACCAGCACGAAAGTCTAGGATAGTGTTTGAGGAAATGACAGCAAAGGAGGGGCCCCAGTCCCAGCTTGAGCCAGGGAAAACACCCCTTATGTGAAAAGATAAAATACAGTCCAGGCAGGCACCAAAAGGCCAAATCGAGGCAACTATATACAATCCTTCCAGGGTAAAATCATTAGCATTTAGAAAAGAACCCACTCGAACTTTAAGAAACAGTTTCCAGAGACTTCGGGGGTGGTTGACCATTCTCCCAGTCAGGCAATATGTGATTTAGGAAGAGGTCGGCCTTACTACTAGCCAAAGTTGTAGTAAGAGATCTGCCACCAACACATAGTTGAAGTGTTGCCGGGTATAGCAAGGCAAATTTTATACCTTTGTTGTAGAGTGCGGAGCACACCGGCGCTAAGGTTTTGCGTTTGAGAGTGACTTGAGCCGAGTAGTCACGGAAGATTAATATCGTGTTGTTGGTACTGAAGGGTCAGAGCTTTATTGTACGCTACCAAGATCCTCACCGCGTCCTGAAAGTTCAAGAAACGAGCTATGACCGGTCTGGGTCTAGAGTTATCCGCCGGCTTTTTAGCCCCCAGCCTATGTGCCCTTTCAATCTGTATTTTGGAGTGAGGGGTAGTGGAGATATCTAGTGCCGAGGAAAGCCAGTCTTGAAAAAGGGCCAGTATATCAGAAGCATGAACCGATTCTGGAATCCCTATGAAACGTAAATTATTTTGTCTGCTTCGGTTTTCCAGATCTTCCAGCTTGTCTTGAAGTGACGTAATTGTCGATTGTTGCTCGTGGACCGTAGATTGTAAAGTATTAAGGGTATCTTCGTCGCAGATTGGCGAGTTTCAAGCTCCAAGATTTGAGCCGAGTGTGATTTCAATAGTTGAAGTGTGTTGTCAATAGATGTTTTTAGGGTTTGAAATTGTGTCTCAAAAAATGGAGTGAGAAGTGTTGCCACCTCTTTGGCCATCTCCGTTGCTGACGTATGCGCGTCTGGTGGTTGATGGATTTCTTGAAGAGCAAGGTCGTCATCTAGGTCTGGAGTAGACAAGAGTGGTGACGGAGGATGAGAATCTAATGGGGAATTTTTTTTTGTCGTTTTAACAGATTTGGCACCTTGTTTCTTAACAGTCTGTTTGGCTACAAATTTATCCATGAGGAAATAGTTAGGTGATATGGATCTCCTAACAGAGATCCGAAAAAATTAGGACGAGTCCTCCGTTGAAAATTCTGTAGCGGTTATAGTATGGTGTTCCGTCTGTTACGATTATTTTTTTTATGATTTTTTTCCCCCCTTTTTTTCCTGTGTTTTCCTCAATTTCATTGTGGTTTTTTTAAATTTCTTTTAAGTTTTTAATGCTTTACTGTTGCTTTTTTTTTTTCTCTTTTTCTTTGTTATCTTTCCGCTTATTTTTACTCAGCTTCCAGCTTCCTTCAATTATATGTACTAGTCTTCATTCTTTTTGTCAGTAATTACAACATAGATTATGTCCCCGTGTCTCTGGAGATTCTAAAATACATGCATGCCACAGAGAGGGTATGGAGAAAAAGAAGGAGCTGTTATCCCAGGCAACATGAAGCAGTGTAAGCCAGTGGGGAAGGCAGGAAACCAGAGTCAGGCATCTACTCCCCTCAGACAGCTAGCCAGCAAAAATTGAAGAGGGAGGAAAATGGAAGCCAGAAAATGTGGCCACCAACACATCTAGAAATAAGGAGCCCTCCTGGTGCCATGTGGAGCGCTCAGGCTCTCCAAAATGGCGGCCACAGGTACAACGAGTCTTGTATATTTTAAAAGTGCTCGAGGGGGTCCAAGGCATAGAAAAGAGGTGGATTATCGCCACCCGATACCTTCAGGGTATAGCCGCCAGCCACGCAACCTGGGAGGAAGGACGGTCCTAGTCGCGAGCGTCCGGCAGTTCTGAAGGCCTCATTTCTCGGTTCCGAGCTCAGTTGAAAGGGGACAGAAGCTCACCAGCGTCCAGTACGGCAGGCCTGCAAGTGACTCCTGTCAGTCACCCTGAAAGGCTTCGTCCGAAGTCCACCCGCACGCCGGGGTTGAGCACTGCGCAGAGCCGATGAGAAGTGCGGCCAGCTCCGATGGCCGCCAAACTGGAAGTCTCAATTCATATCATTTTAATATTGGACCGCAGGGTCCACCACTGCACTCTTCCACAATACCACAGAGGGGTTACTTACGGTGTGAAGGCACTTGCTGCCACCAAAGGCACAATATTTGGGAGCACTGCCACTGATGCCTATACCAGATTCATATCATTTTAATATTGGACCGCACAGTCCTACCCTGCACTCTTCCACAATAGCACAGAGGGATTACTTACGGTATGAAGGCACTTGCTGCCACCAAAGGCAAAATATTTGGGAGCACTGACACCTGTACCAGATTCATATCATTTTAATATTTGACCGCAGAGTCCAACCCTGCACTCTTCCACAATACCACAGAGGGGTTACGGTGTGACGGCACTGTTACCGACACTAAAGGCCCAATTTTAAAGCACCTATTGTTACTTTCATCCAAAGCCCGCATAAGTTTCACCATAATGTAGCCAAAAAAATCACTAAACTTGTTCTGCGTGTCCTAAAACGTCTCCTCTTTTCATACAGGCTGCCGCCCAAAGCAGTTGTTTTTGAATAGATTAAAGGAAAACCATTTACCGTCATTTGAAATGTCATTTTTTTTGTTTTTAAATGTTTCTATACATCCTACAAATCCGCCATTTCATGGGCAGGTAATGGGGACCTCCTAGGCACGATATTTGAAGGAATTTTTTGTTTTATTTCTTAACCTTTTATTCATGGAAAACTCACTGTTCCTTTAAAAAAGTTTTGTTTTTTTAACTTTTTGTCCTTGTTTCCTGTCCTCCAGGGCACTACCCGGACCCCCATACACCTTTTATGGCAAATATCTAGCATATGTGCCCTCTTGGAGGGCACTCTAAAAATCGAACGTTCGGGTCCCATTGACTTACATTGAGTTTGGATCGTGTTCATGTTCTAACTCGAACTTTTGAAATTGTTCGAGTTCGAAGTCGAACCGAACACGGGGGCATTCGGCTCATCCTTAGTCTGGACGTGCATATCTCTATTCCAAGCTTGAACACAACTCAAGGACATGTCACATGACTGTTAGTATCCAAATTAAGTAAAATTTTCTGTCTTTTACATCACTTCTGGGAATCTTATGAATATATGATTATAAGTGCCATGTATGTCATTTCTGCTGTATTATGATTGCTGCCTCCTATGAGCCTGGTTTCTTGACAGAATCATTGACAAACAAGCTTGCGCCTGCACCTGACCCCTGGCAGCTCTTTCCTGCCCTGCACCTGTATGTTTTTACTCTCTGCCTTATGTCATATACAGGTTCCTGAACAGATGTCCTGGATGGCCTGGATGTCCTGCTCATGCTATGGTGCCTCAGGTGTACGCCATACCTCATAATGATGCCTTTTCAAAAGAAAGATATGCCCTCTCATCAGGGCTTTGACATTTCAGTTTTGGCTGTGCATGTATCCAGACTTGCTTCCTGAAGTGCCCTGAACTCCAGCCTCTAAAGACCTTGTGTTCCACCTATATCTGCAAACCCTATTGAGACCCCTGCCCTGAACTCTGACATGATTATTGCCTGCTCCCTGCCTGAAACCCTGCCACGGATTAACTAGTTCTGTCATTCCTGCCTATATAATTTGCTCTGTGCTTAACCAGTATCCTTGTGTGCCCCATGCTCCTCCATGTCCTTAGTTCCTATTAGTATTTAGTTCCCCTATTGCAACTCCCACTATGCTCAGCCCTCATCCTGTATCTCTTTCTCCTTTTATGTTCCTTGCTGTGCTGTGTCTTTAACCTAAGCATCATTCCTGTCCCACCCATTCTCCTCTGTCCCTTCACCATCCAGCCTCCCACCCAGGCCTTGTCCTAAATTTCAGCTCTCTTTTCCAGCTGCTTCCACTTTTCTCTGATTATCTTCACTAATCCCAAGCGTCTGGTCCATTCCGTGTTATCCCTGTTGCTTTCTATATGGCCACCAGCTCCACTTTCCCTCTACTCCCATTTGTTTCACATACACCCTCCCCTTACATTGTAAGCTAAGGGCGTGGCCGGACGTTGCAGCGCGCGGTTGCATGTAGGGAGAGCTCCTGTGACCGGCGCTGAGTTTCTAATTCCTGCAGCGTTATTATTGCATCCCCGGGGCTGAAACTTCACCCACAGGTGAGTGATACTTCCTAGCACCCAGATGGTGCCACCTAAGGCGCAGCAGGCGCTAGAGCCGCTAAAATCGGCAAGGAAAGATCGGGTCCGTGAGGCCCAAGATGACGGATCTCCCTCCTCTGTTTCCTCCCCCACGCTGAAGGCAGCAGCTGCGGGGCCACCATGCATGTCTGACATATCACCACCATCGGAAAGCAGACTTCATGCCATGCTGCAAGAACTTCGATCTACCATCCAAGCGGATTTTAAAGAGGCGCTGCAGGAGCTGAGGCGCGATGTACAAGACCTGGGTGAGAGGACTGACTCTTTAGAATCTAAGACAGACTTATGCTTAGCCCATAATGACCTGGTGGACCGTCACATAGCTTTGCAAACAGCGCATGACACCATGGCAATGAAACTGGCCGATATGGAAGACCGCTCCGGGCGTAATAATATACGGATCCGGGGCATTCCGGAGGCAGTGGGCTCTGTTGATCTCCAGCCTTACATTATGGAACTTTTCCAGATCTTGGCACCTACATATTCATCGCAGGATTTCCTGATGGATCGAGCGCACAGATTGCCGCGTGCAAAAAACCTGCCGCCATTGGCCTCTAGAGATGTTTTAGTCCGGGTGCATTTTTTTCACGTTAAAGAAGCGTTAATGAGAGCGTCACGGAAATCTATGCCTCTACCGTCTCCGTATGCCGAAGTTTCTTACTATGCGGTCCTGTCAACGGCTACTATGTCTAAGAGATGGGAATTTTCGTCCTTCACCAAAATTTTGCGTGACCACAACATGGCGTATCGTTGGGGATTTCCCACAAAGATCTTGTTATGGCGGGAGGGAGTCCTGCACGTCATTCCGGAGCCCACCACTGGCATACGTCTGCTGACAGAATGGAAGGTGGTGGCTGAGTTTACTCCCCTCGTGAGGAATCATCTTCGCCGCTGAAAGTCTCTCCGGAGTGGCACCGGGTTCGGCCTAAGTGAGATGATATGGTCCTGCATTTTTTCGCCTATGGGCGTGTTCTTTTATTACGCCAGGTGCTCTATAGTGGTTTTTGGGACTCATCCCCTTTGTGATTCGTCCCTTGGGTGGCGCCCTCTGGGGTTCTGTTCCTGCGACTGACTAGCCCCAAGGCTTTTTACTGGCCTGTATATTGGTGCAGTCACCTTCACGGATGAAGTTGGGATTGTGTTTTTAACCCGCTGGGGTTTTTTTCTTGAACGTGTTGCTTTTCCACTTATATCATTCTGCTGTGTTGATTGACCCCACCCAACTGCATTTATGGAATGCAGTTCTCTTTTTCTTTTTTGGTCTGTTGAGTTTTTCCTGTTTTTATTTTTCTTTTTACTTTCTTTTTCTGGTTCGTCTTAGGTTTGTCTTGTATGTATTGTTTGTCTCATTGGTATGCACTGTATTATATCATTCTGGGCATTATCGTGCGCAGGGGAGTCCTCTCATCCTCCCACGGAAATTGTATGTCAGGACCACTGTGAGTACCAGGGGGTTGGGGGCAAATAATGATGAGTAAACCTCAATTCCAAATTTATTCCTTAAATGTTCGAGGCTTGAATACTCCGTATAAACGACATGCTTTATTTCGTGATCTGCATAAGTCTCAACCAGCTATTGTATGTTTGCAAGAGACTAATTTTTGTAAGAGACGTCCGCCGTTTCTAAAATCGCGCATGTATACTGAGGCGTATCACTCCACTGCTCTGACGAAGTCTAAAGGTGTCTCGATCCTGTTTCATAGAGACTGGTCCTTTGTGTGTTCGGCTCAGTATGTTGATCCGTTGGGCCGCCTTGTGATTCTTGTGGGCACGTTGAACGACTTACCAATTACTATTGCTAACCTATATCTCCCTAATGAAAACCCAATTTCTTATCTTCGGAAAGCTTATGGTAGAGTGAAAAAAATATCTAGTGGTACGTTGTTTCTATGTGGGGATTTTAACTGTACTCCTGACCCTGACGTTGACACCCAATCAAGCCAACCCAGCTCCCAAACCCGCTCCCCCCCCCAGCCTCTAGTAAACAACTACGGGAATTCATGCATTCGTTTGAACTCTATGATACTTGGAGGATATGTCACCCTGCTACGCGCGATTACACTTTTATTTCTCATGTTCATTCCTCGTATAGTAGAATTGACTTGTGTTTAATTCATAGTTCGGCGTTGCCCCGATTATTAGAGGCGACCATAGGTATTATCACGTGGTCTGACCATGCTCCACTTACACTTACCTTTGAGGCGGCCTTTCCACCGAGGGGTATGGGGAACTGGAGACTCAATGACTCGCTTATTGTAAATAGAGATGACGTGGCTAATACTATGCAACTCCTTCAGGAGTATTTCACGGCGAACATGACTGAGGATGTTGCGACATCGTCGGTTTGGTTGGCACACAAGGCTGTTCTGCGAGGACATTTCATTCATAAAGGAGCGCAGAGGAAGAGACGTTTTAATGCTCCGACGGCTGCTCTTCTGAGACGAATCACTGAGTTGGAATCCCGGAATAAAACCTTTCCTGCCCCACATATTACTGCCCAGCTGACTCTACAGCGCCGCGAGTTGGAGCACCTTATGCTCCAGGTCACGGCGCGCTCACTTAGACGGCTTAACTATGCCCACTATACCCAAGGTAATAAACCGGGGAAATTGCTGGCGTCTAAATTGAAAGGGAAAAGAATGCAAACTAACATCCCGTTCCTTTTGGATGCAAATAGCGTGAATATTTATAATCCTGCCCTTATCACTGATGAATTTGCACGCTATTATGCCTCCTTGTATAATCTGGGACTAAACAATACCGTGCCGACCCCTGCATTGGACGACATAGAGCTCTTTCTCCAGACGGCTAATCTCCCTTCTATAACTACCCCCCAGGCTACAGGTTTGCTGGCTACGTTTACAGAGGAGGAGGTACATAAGGCTATTAAGGTGCTCCCAAAAAATAAAGCTCCAGGCCCCGACGGTTTTACGAGTCTGTACTACCAGAAATTTGCTTCCTTTCTAGTCCCGATTCTTACCCTGGTTTTTAATGATATTAAGGATACCGGCATTATCCCTTCGGAGATGCTGCAAGCGACAATAGTCACCCTGCCTAAACCCGGTAAAACCCCGACACAGTTTGCCAATTTCCGTCCCATCTCCCTGTTGAATGTAGATGCCAAGTTATATGCTAAATTGCTGGTGAATAGATTGGCCCCTTTACTTCCTTCTTTGATTGCGAATGAGCAGACTGGCTTTGTCCCGGGCCGCCAAACGTGTGACAACACCCGACGATTTTATGATATACTCGACCTGGCCCATAGGCAGTGGCGACTCTAGGAACAATATTTAGGGGGGGCACAGAAGATACCGCAGTGAAAACTGGGGGGGCACTAATAATTTTCACCACTAAATCATATCACTGAATAAAACTAAGGGCCCAATCACCTGTGTGAGCTAAAACACCATCGCTAAAGGAAACATTTAGCGCGAGTTGCTAAAACATAGTGCCTAACGACCCACGAACAGATCACCTTGTCTGCAGTAGTCCATGAACAAGGTCGTTTAGTGCACGCTAGGAAAACTCTAAGATCCGGGCTGAGACCCAGCGCTAATGCGGTTGTGTACAGGATAGAACGTTTTTATTTCCAGTGCCGGGCCATACCTATCCCCCGCCCTCACAAGCTTGAATATGAACACATCCAGTGAATAACCTCACACCCCTGCATTATTAAAATCATCCAAGGTGGCCGTATCATCCATGGTTTGATGCACACATATATTAAGGCTGATGGGCATTGCATGATAAATGCCACCCAACAGCAGGTAGAATCATTACACTGCATTTAATAGATCCAAAAGGAAGGCCAGGTGAGCGACAAAAATTTCCCTGCTGCAGCATATAAATAATACATGTTTCAGGGCAAGACTTATTCACATGTCCCTTTAAACATGGTCCACACAGTCACCCTAATAATCAACCGCTTTCATACTATGAATAACCCCCAGCATAAAAAGTTTAAAATTAGGCAATATATTAGAATTAGGATATATGTGGATAAAGGATACTTTTATAATAGAGCCGACTGCAACAGCAACGACAATGCGGACCAGATCGATTGCTATAGTGTATGGGGCCAAGAGAACACCTGTGCTGCATTCCTTTCAATTGCCTGTTAATTTTGGGCGAAGATCTGTTTTTTTTGGAGTTAGCACCAGGGTTAAGCAGTAGGTAAAATAGTGCAATTAGCGCCCCTCAAAAAATTAGCGCTGGCACCAACTGATCTGCTAGCTGCAAAAGCGCTAGAGATCTCTAGCGCTCCTCATGTTAAGTAAAGGACGCGGAAAGTACAGTAAGCTCGAGCTACAAATCGCTAATAGCAACACACAAAGTGATTTTTTCCCATTTGTAGCGAGAGGCAAAAGATCTGTTGGTCAGGCGCTAGACTCCATTAACCTGGCGCTAACGCAAAACCATGCCGACGCAAGGGTTAACTCACACCAGGTAATAGTGCCCTAAATAAGTATATATAAATAAGATTCCAAAAGCCCAGAGTAATGTGATGCAATGATGCCTTTTTATTGTACTAACATGATACTTTATTTGCCGCAGTTCGGCAGTTTTCGCTGAATGTCTGATTGCTCCTTCAGCAACTCCACTTTTAGCAAATTACAGTGACCATTCGCTAAATAGGGAATTCACTTTATTTTCGGCAAAATAAATTCCCCGAAATGTGACAAAAAGCAGAGGATCTAAAGATGATTAGACCCTTTAGATTCTAACTTCCATAATAACCCCTGAAATGCCATAAACCCAGGGAAATACAATAAAAATAATAAACAATGTGGCATTTAGCCTACTCATTAACCCCTAAAATGCCATTGATCAAGGTAAAACATGAAATGAATACACTGTGAGGCATATAGCTAACACATTAGCCCCTAAAATGCCATTAATCAAGGAAAAAATAAAATGTATAATGTGAGGGATGAAGCCTACCCATTAACCCTTAATATACAACTAAACCAAGGCAAAAACTAATGTAATACACAATGTAATGTATAGTCTGAACATTAACCACTTCACTGCTGAGACATTTCAACCCTGTGAAAATGCTTAAGTTTAAGTGCCTGTTATTATTTAATGTTTTTGACTTTTATTTCAAACGGAATATGGTCATGTTGGGTATCATTGGAAAGGCCAGAATCTGCTCTTTCCAGTGACACATACATATACGATGCACAGGGACGGAGATACACTGGTCCGAAGAAGTGTGGTAAGCTGGAAGCTGATTTTTGGTGGGGGGGCACATGGGGGGCAAGGAATAACCTAGGGGGGGCAATTGTCCCCCCTTGCCCCCCTGTAGAGTCGCCTATGCCCATAGGACTAACACTTCTGGACTCCTGTTGGCATTAGATGCTGAAAAGGCATTTGATCGCCTGCACTGGGGGTATATGCGGACGGTGTTACTAAAGTTTGGCTTCCCAGAACAATTTATAAACAGTGTTATGGCTCTCTACTCAGATCCGTCGGCGAAAGTATTGGCTTCGGGGTTTCTATCCTCCGCTTTCCATATAACAAATGGCACCTGTCAGGGTTGCCCTTTATCCCCGTTAATATCCATTCTGGCCTTAACAGCTCCGGCTATTAAGGGCTTATCAACCTAGAATGGGGAACATAAATTGGCATTATTTGCGGACGACATACTGCTTTTTCTGACCACACCGGAGACCTCGCTCCCTCCCCTGTTTAGCCTCCTCGATAATTTTGGCGCGATATCCTATTATAAAAATAACATGAGTAAAACGCAAGCTCTCCCCATAAATATTGCGGCTTCGTCCCTCAGCTCTCTGCGTAGTAAATACCCTTTTGACTGGCGTTCTACCTCTTTAAAATAACTGGGTATATCCCTCTCTAAATCGCGGGGAACCATATTTAAAGAAAATTTTACGCCACTCTTGACCTCTATTGAGGCGCAGCTCTCCAAATGGAGCACAATCGACTCATCATGGCTGGGTCGTATGGCGGCCATGAAGATGTGTATCTTACCCCAAATTTTATATTATTTCAGGAATATCCCGGTTTTCATCCCGGCGCATTTATTGCTCCGGCTGCAAAAACTGATTCATGCACACATATGGAAGGGGAAGCCTCCTCGAGTGTCGGCCTCCACGGTTACAATGCCGCGGCGTAATGGTGGGTTGGGGTTTCTGGATCTGCAATCTTATTACAAAGCAGCCTTACTAGCCCAACTGTTGTCATCAATGCATCAAAAAGAACCACCACTATGGCTGCAGCTGGAGAATGCCATGATTTTCCCGTACAGACTTCATGACCTGATGTGGCTCACGTTCCTACCGAGGAATAGTACCACGGGTCTGTTGCCCGTATCGATGCTCTCCCTCATGGCATGGCGATTATGGGGCCGTCAATTGGTAAGGCCTTACGATTTACTTTGCCTTGCCCCTTTAAGGGTTCTGTGTCGCTTTATTCCCGATTTAACCTTAAACTCCTGGCTCAGGCGAGGCTTGACTCATGTGTGGCAGCTCTTCACGCCACGCTCCCTGAAAACCTTCCCCGATTTGGTGCAGGAGTTCGCCATCCCATCAAAGGAATGTTTCACATATCTTCATGTGAAGCATGCTTTGACCCGGAGAGGCCTTACCTCTTTCACCGATGTGAACCTCTCGGCTTTTCATAAATTGTGTATGGGACGAAAATGTCACATGAAACCGCTGTCCCTTTGTTACAACAGCCTCCTAACTCCGACCCCGCCTAAAAAACTACCCTATATGGTTAATTGGGAAAAAGATTTAGCCTTAACACTCTCCATAGAAGACTGGTGATACGCCATGGAAACGATATATAAATATTCTAGAAGTACCAATTTGCGAGAAGCCCATATCAAACTCCTGTGCAGATGGTATTTAACACCCACCCGGTTGGCTCATATTTCAGGGAACACAGGTCTCTGTTGGAGATGTCTTACCGGCACTGGCTCATTAGTACATACTTTCTGGCTCTGTCCCATGCTGGGGGGATATTGGGAAAAAATAAAAAGATTGATCTCCCATTGCACTTCACTTAAACTCCCACTTTGTCCGAAAATGTACCTCTTACACCTAATACCTGTTACAATTCAGACCCGTCATAGGAGGTTTATCTCCATAGTACTTGGTACAGCTAAAATTGTAATAGCTAGACATTGGCGGTCCTCTAGGTGTCCCTCTATGAAGGAGGTTATGGGGGCCCTTGAAAATGTTTTCAAATATGAGGAAATGTTTCACACCACGAACAATTCTATGTGCCTGCTACATGAAACGTGGGAGGGATGGAAGATGTTTGTTGAATCTGGAACTCTGATATAAGATATGCCGACCTGTAAGACGATAGTGCTGCCATGTTTTCTGTTTTAGGTTTTATGTTTTATGTTAGTTTAGGAATTATTAGTTATTAGAAAATGGAGTACGCACAAATGACCCCCTTTTTCAGTTTACGTAGATAATCCAATTGAATTATATTGTTTCTTGCCATTGATGCTCATTTATGCTTCTTCCTTTGAATGGTTCTTTCATTTAAATGTATGTACTACTTTCTGTGTAAACTCCAATAAAAAATCTTTATATGGAAAAAAAAAAGATTGTAAGCTAAGGGATGACTGGCTAAGCACTTGGTTAAAGTACAGTATTAGGAAGCTAGTTATTCTACACGCAGAATTGTCTTACCTCATGTATCGTTATTACGTCCAATGTTTCTGCTCCCCCATTGTAAAGTTCTATGGAACTTGCTCATGCTATAAAAATGACTGTAGTGGTATCAAGGTGGGCACTTTATGCAGTTTAGGTAGTCCTTTAGGCAGGATAGCTGCTGGCTGCATCAACACAGAACTAGATCACAGGTTACAGACAACAGGAAGAGCAAGGGTTAAGAGAGAAAATAATAACAGACTGACACCCAGCAGAACACTAAACAGAACCCTGAATCTGGATACAGTTCTTAGGGTGGCCGTCTAATCTAAGGGAGGTGAACCTCACAACATACACAGAACAGGACAACAGGAAAAATGAGGGTTAAGGGAGAGAACAACAATATACTGGCACCCAGCAGCACACACAAAGAAACCCTAATCTGGGATACAGTCCTTAGAATGGCCACCTGTTGTAAGGGATACAATGTTGCTGGGTGACACAAAGAACAAGAGACAGGACAAGAAGGGCAAAATACAAAGACTTCGTAAAAAATGAGAGCCGAAGTTAGAAACTAGAAGGGGGTAGTCATACATAAGCCAGAGATCAGTAACCAGAGAGGGAAGACAGACAAGCTATGGGTCGGTACACAGAATATCAATATAAAAAGAGCAAAGAGATAATACAATTAGAATAGTCAGAACTAGGCCAAAGTCATACACAAGAATCACAGAGCAGAGCATATACCAACCCTCAGGGAGCAAATGACCCATGCAAGAGCCCTGAGTGTCACAAACGGGCATCATTTTCTGCAAGCAGTTGTAAGAATTTAAATGTAGAATTGGTGTTTTTTTTCTCTTGTCTTTGCAACCGAGTTTGCAAAGCAAGGCCACTGGTATTTACAACCCTCTTATCTGATCTGCTCTCTGGGGCTGAAGGGAATCGTGAGACCTGAACCAAATGGATTGGGGGTTGGTTGGGGGTGTTGGACAAAGAGCCAGCACTCACTGTACTATTGGTATTTCTCCAAAAGACTGGGTTAGGTAAACATCTAAGAACCTTCAGGGACATTTGAAATCTGGAAATGCATAGAAAATTAGGCCGCTTCTATGGGTAAGTCCCATTTTATTTCAAGAACTGTATTTGCGCATTTTCGTATTTTTTGTATGTCTTGTTTTTATTTGATACTGGCCCTGTGTAAAGTTTGTATTTTATTATTTCCATTAAAACTTTAAAACCAGTACTGTCTTGATCTAGATAATTCATGCTTCGTGAATAAAATCGCTTGGTTTATCATTACCATAGTATTTAACATTTGAGATATATATATATATATATATATATATATATATATATCTATATCTATATCTCTAATGTCAGGTCCAGAAATATTGGGACATTGACACAATTCTAACATCTTTGGCTCTATATACCACCCCAATGGAGTTGGAATGAAACAAACACAATGTGCTTTAACTGCAGACTGTCAGCTTTAATTTGAGGGTATGTACATCCAACTCAGGTGAACGGTGTAGGACTTACAGCAGTTTGCAGATGTGCCTCCCACTTGTTAAGGGACCAAAGGTAATGGGACAATTGGCTTCTCAGCTGTTCCATGGCCAGGTGTGTGATATTCCCTCATTACCCCAATTACAGTGTGCAGATAAAAGGCCCAGAGTTCATTTCAAGTGTATATAAGATCTTATCTAATTAAGCATAGCAAAATGTCTGTTGTACAAATTAATTTCATCATAAAATTATTACGATTTGTATTGACACACAATTACTTCTTGTTTAATAACAGATGGTATTTGCAGTTACGGGGAACTGCTGTGGGAAGTCCCTGTGCCCCAACTTACGCTAATTTATATTTAGGAGTTTGGGAGGAAGAATTTGTACAAAATCCACAAATTAATCTCTTGTTATCAAAAATTGCCAATTGGAAAAGGTATATTCATGATATCCTACTCATTTGGGAAGGCACGGAGAATGAATTCCATGATTTCAGGAATTCTCTAAACCATAATCTTTACAACCTGAGATTCACTGGTGAAATACAACAACATACATTGAATTTTTTGGACAGCTCTATTTCCAAAAATAAAGAGGAAGGAAGCCGTAACTTAAAAACGACCATCTATAAAAAGAAGACCGCCATAAACAGTCTTCTAAATTGGCATAGCTTTCACCCCCTCTCATTAAAAAGAGGCATCCCCTATAGTCAATATTTAAGATTAAAAAGAACATGCTCTGACAACTGTGAATTTATTAAACGAGCGAAGGAGCTAAGAGATAATTTCAAGGCTAAAGGTTTTCCCAACAAAATTTTGAAAAGGGCCTATAAAAAGGTATTGCATATTCCAAGGGAATCTCTATTACAAGAGAAATGTGAAATCAAAGAAAATAATATAATAAGATGTGTGGGAAACTTTGATACAGGCTGGGAGACAGTCAAAAAAATTAAGGAAAGATACTGGCCATTATTGAGATGGGACCCACAATTGAAAGAAGTACTTCCATCTTATCCCACAATGACTGCACGTAGATGCCGAAATATTAAAGATAACATAGTAAAAAGCCATTATGACACAAAAAATAAGTCCACATGGCTCACCAAAAACAGCTTGGTCGGTACCTATAAGTGTGGAAGATGCAGTGCATGTAAACATATACAGAATGATAGTCACAGTATTAAAGATTCTAATGGCATTAAGGACTATGCAATAAAGTCCTTTTTCAATTGCAACACCAAAGGTTTGGTGTATGCTATCACATGAAAATGTGGCATGTTATCTGTGGGAAAAACCTATAGACCCTTCAAACAGAGAATTTTGGAACACATTCGCTCTATAAGAAATCAATATGATACTCCAGTTGCGAGACATGTATGCCAACAGCATAATAATGACATTGATGCCTTGAAATTCTGTGGGCTAGAGAAAGTTGTTAGATCACAAAGACAAGGTGATTATGATCTATATTTAAGAAGACGCGAAAGCGTTTGGATATATCAACTAAAATCTTTAAATCCAGATGGTCTAAATGAAGGCTTCAGTTTCACTCTTTTTATAGGGACATAATTGTAAAGAGTGTACACACAATTATTCAACAAGTTATTGGTCTGTATAAAGCTTTTCTAAAAATGGAGCATTTAGAGGCTTTATTAGCAAGAACATTGATTGATACATAATACATGAAATTGATCAGAATGTGGGTTATCCGATTTCCTGTATGATATATATTCATGTTACATAGTTACATAGTTATATAGGCTGAAAAAAGACATGCGTCCATCGGGTTCAGCCTCTCCCACATAACCTACTGCTGTTGATCCAAAAGAAGGCAAAAAACCCAGTCTGAATGCTTGCCAATATGCAACATACTGGGAAAAAATTCCTTCTTGACCCCAGAATGGCAGTCAGATTTCTCCTTGGATCAAGAAGCTTTTACCCACATATTAAATATTATAACCCTTAATATTCTGTGTCTGCAGGAAGTCATCCAGTCATTTTTTAAAAGTCTGTACAGACTCTGACCCAACGACCTCAACAGGCAGAGAATTCCACAGCTTATTGTTCTCACCGTAAAATAACCCTTCCTATGCTTTAAGCTAAATTTTCTTTCTTCCAGTCTAAATGGATGACCCCTTGTCCTATGTATAGTCCTGTTAATGAATAGGTTATCAGACAATGGTTGATAATGGCACCGTATATATTTATATAAGGTTATCAGATCCCCTCTAAGGCGCCTTTTCTCTAAACTAAACAGGTTTAAGCTTGTTAGTCTTTCTTCATAACTTAACCCTTCCATCCCCCTTATTAATTTAGTTGCCCGTCTCTGCACTTTTTCTAGCGATATAATATCTTTTTTTTAAGACAGGTGCCCAAAATTGCACGGCATATTCAAGGTGCGGCCTGACCATTGATTTATACAGAGGCAAAATTATGTTTTCATCCGTGAGTGAACTCCCCTTTTAATGCATGCCAGTACTTTGCTGGCCTTGGCGGCTGCTGTTTGACATTGCACATTGTTACTTAGTTTGAAGTCTATGATTATTCCCAAATCCTTCTCCTGCTTGGATTTCCCTAACTCCGTACCATTTAGGGTATAAATTGCTTGTGTGTTCTTCACTCCAAAGTGCATAACTTTACATTTATCTAGATTAAATTTCATCTGCCATGTAGTGTGGATTAACCTGTTGTAGTCCTAATCATGGTTTAGTGCTGGTATATTACCCCTGTGAGTATATTTAATAAGTTTTGGGAGACTACTGATTGTGTGTTTATAGACAAATTGAATTTTTGGAATTGAGTCAATTAAGACAAATATAATTGAAGCACATAAATCATCCCACAAGGGAGTTGGTATTGGCAATTTAATTGATACTATGGCAAGGAAATGGTTAAGCAAGGAAATTCTAGCTTCTCCACTATCAGGAGATCAGAGCAGCCTAACCAGGTGTATTTCCTACACAAAGCAATCACTGTTTCTCCTGTAGCGCTGTGTTTAAAAAGACTGTTCTGCTGCATTTACTTGAAATGGCCACCAGAGGGAGACAGAGACCATGGTAAGATTATGCTCGACAGACACAGAGGACACTGAACTACATTTTCCATGATGCTTTGCGTGAGGACAGGAAGGGGTGTGTGTAGGAAAGGAAAGGCATCAGCAGCCTCGTGGAAAGCATGCTCAGAGTGAGCTGGGAGCTGAAAGGAGAAGGAAGCAGGCAGAGCTGTTATGGATCGTGACCAGGTCAGAGCGCAGGGGCTACCTCGCTGGTGCTGGGGGATCGGAACAGTGACCCTGCGGAGACCTGCCTATACCAAGCTGTGAGGTCTGAGGACAAGAAGCTGGTTCCAGAGGACCCAAGTTAGGAGTACCGCAGGTCGATCGGACTGAGAGAGCAGGCGGTAAGCTGGACAAGTCGCGGCAGGAGCAGAAAGCCAGACAGCGGATCCAGAAGCCAAGAGAACCCCAGTCAATATCGAGCGGAGAGACGTCCTGGGTCGAGCGGAGCCTCAAGTATCTGGCGGATGGGTGAGAGGCCTTCTAGGCCGTTGTAAAACCAAGAAAGCACGCTGCTGTTTGTTTCTAAAACCCACAGGGCCCCAACTTGACTAGTCGAAGATACCTCTTAAGCAATTCACTGGCCAGTTGAATAGTGTACCCGGGTACCATAACACACACACACTTACATTCCGGGACATAACCTGTGCGGGACTCACTCCCCAATCACAAAGGGGTTAAAGATATTTTCGTTTCTTTTTCGCTGCGCGTTTCTCGAATTACGAAACCTTGTATTTTCGTTTTTTTTCCGCTGCGCGTTCCTCGAAATACGAAGCATCATATTTCTTTTCCGCTGCGCGTTTCCTGCATTACGAAGTACTGTAAATACATATACGAATGCCGTGTTATTCATTATATGCCATTTATTCTAGTAAACTAATTTATAAAATCCACAACGGTGCTGGAGTATATTTATTCCCTAGTGCGGGGAGACTGACCCAAGGTTCAATTTCAGTGGCTCCTCCGGGAGTGAGCGCTACACGTGGGGGCTCGTTTCCGGGATTCAGTTTCTGGAAAAAACGCATTTAAAGGGTTAAATATGGATCCAGACGAAGCAGCAGAGTGGTGTAAAGCACAGGGTGGCCAGTTAGAGTTGAGTGTAGTAATGGATATTCCTGTAGGCACCTGGACAGAAGAGCAGATCCGTCTGGCCGTGGCAGCGTTGGCACCTGACCAGCGGGGGTTTCTAGCGGACATTAAAGTGAACCCAGAGACTTCTCACACGTATGTTCTTTTTGAGTGGAGAAAGGGTGTTCCTGTGTGTTTTCAGGGCGTGAGTATACAGCTAACCGACGACGTGGAAGTTCGTCTGATCCAGGCAAGTAAGCCACGTGGTGATTCAACGAACATTCCTGCATCCAGCCCGCTGGCCATGATCGGGCCGGAGTTCATTGCTGCTATTGGAGACCTCGTGGTTAAGTGTCAGAGGGCTCACCCTTCTTACATCAGCTTCGAATATCTGAAGTTGGAAAAATTTTCAGGAAACTTGCCAACTCCGGTGGGAGAAGAAACCTTCGAAGAATGGGTAGAACAAGCGATGCAGGCTCTGGATGAGGGGGACGTCTCTGAAGCGCAGAAGAAGCAAAGAATTACTGAGAGCTTAAAGGGACCTGCGTCAGAGGCTGTCAGGAATCTGAAGCTGAGTAAGAGAGACTGTACTGCTCTAGATTACCTGAACATATTACAGGAAGTCTTCGGGCGAACGGAAAAGGCTGCTGAGCTTATGTACCAGTATGAGCATACTTACCAGAAAAAGGGGTGAGAAGATGACAAAATACATGAGGCGCCTGGATAAGATACTCTACCAAGTACTGTTGAAGAAAGGAACAGACCCCACTACAGTAGATCAGGTTAGAATGCGTCAGATATTGAAAGGTGCCTTACCCTTAGACCCTGTGATGTTGCAACTGAAGACTCGAGAAGGTAATAAAGAGTTAAATTACCTAGAACTGATTCGAGTTGTTCGGGAAGAAGAAGCCCTTCTGGAAGAGAAGCTTGGAAGAAGGAGAGAAAAGGTCTATGCGCAACCCATAGAGTATAACGAGTGTTCATCAGATGAAGATGATCCGGAAGAGACATATGAGCCGGATATAACTCAAAAGTCGTCAAACCAGGTGTATGGTGAGATACAAAAGACTCTCGAGAAAGTACAAGAAGCCCAAATTAAGATGGAACAGACACACACGGACCTATGCCGGGCAATCTTGAAAGTAGCAGAAATGCAGACTGAAATACAGAAGTCTCTCTCAGATATATGAACAGCAGCGGTTGCTGTGGTCTCCGACAGAGGATTTTCGAATGAGCCACAGGAAGAAAGTGTGCCCTCATCCTCGTGGGGAAGATGTTTTGCCTGTAGAGAATTCGGCCATTTCAAGGCTCAGTGCCCGGAAAGGAGACAGGGAGGGTCTCTATATGTGCCTGCTAGACCTAGGAGATCCTCTCCCTGGAGGTCTGATCTTAGTCACAAGAAGATAGGCTTGTGCACCGATTTTTTTTTCGGTTCGATTCGGTTCGATTTTTCGGATTTTTAAACTTTTCGATTCGACCCGTTTCGACCGATTTCGGTTTCGATTCGATTCGGTTCGGCCCGTTTTTCGGGTACATTTTTTTTTCGGAATTTCAACCATTTTTCGTATTTTCGTGTCACTGTGCTCGGTTTTTGTATCGACTTTTCGTAATTTCGGAAATTTTTCGTTTTTCGGAATTGCACATTTTTCGGAATATCGACCATTTTTCGTATTTTCGTGTCATTTTGCCCGTTTTTTGTATCGACTTTCCGTTTTTTCGAAAAAGTTTCGTTTTTCAGAAATTTTCGTTTTTACAAAATTTTCGTTTTTCAGAAATTTTCGTTTTTACAAAATTTTCGTTTTCCCGAAAATTTTCGTTTTTCGGAAAATTTTCGTTTTTCGGAAAATCTGTTCTCCTCATTTGACACATTTCAAGTCCATTCGAAAAATCCGAAAATATATCGTTTCGGCTCGGAAAACATTTTGGATCTGAAATTTTCGGATCTAAAATTTTTCGGAAATTCGGCCGCATCCGAAAACACGAATCGGGAAATTTCGTGAAAATTCCGAAATTCCGAAACCCGAAACGCACATCCCTACAAGAAGACAATGTACGCCCGCAGTCACCACATATGAGGACAAGGGTTAGGGTACAACAGACTGGGTCTACCTCTCCTGCTGCTACGAAAAAGTTCCCTGACAAGTTGATAGGTCCTTTGCCCATCATCCCGGTTCAAGTGGAAGGAGTCTATACTAAGTCTCTTCTAGATTCGGGGGCTCAAGTAACGCTGATTTACCGAGACTTCTATCAGAAATATTTGAAGCATATACCCCTGAAGAATTTGAAGGATCTCGAAATCTGGGGTATGGGAATGGAGAAGTTTCCCTATGATGGATATATACAGGTGAAGCTACAATTCAGTTCGGTAAACGCTGGACAACCGGGAGTATGTGACACGTTGGCAATTGTGTGTCCTCGTCCCTCGGGAGATAATCGAAGTTCTATGATAGTGGGGATGAACACTGATATGTTAAGACACCTCTTAACCCCACTGGTCACGGAAGAGAGTCCTGCTCCTAAGAAGGCACACTCGATGTCACGACCGGCCTGTCCACAGGGGTCAAAGAACAGAGAGCCACTACAGAAGTAAGAAGGCTGAGGAGAACGGATGGGACAGAGAAGGCCCTACGGCCAGGAAAGACTGTACAAGTACCGATTGGAGACAAATTCTCTGTGCCTGGTCTGCCTACATCTCGTCCGACTTCTATTACTCGGTCTCAGCAGTTACGTCCCATCGGAGAGAGTGAAGAAGACAGTGAAGAGGAAGGCTGGTGTCTGAGCTGGGTGTGGACACCTGAGTCTCAGGGCATCAAGCCAGTCTCTGACCGGAGTGAGAGTGATTTAGAACCTGATATCTCTGAAGTTATGACTCGAGCACCTGCAGTCCCTGAGACCTGGGAAGTTCCTGAAGTTTTAGAGGAAATAATCATAGATTACAGTTCTATGCCTTCACTGGAGGCTCATATGCCGAGGAAGTGGCTCCGATTGTTGATGAGAAAATTGAGCCCGTAACTACAACTCACCCATCTGAAGACGTATCGGGTGAGGACAGTTCTATGCCTTCCCTGGAAGGTTTATACACTGAAGATGTATCTACTCAGTCTGCAGGAAAGAGAATTGAGCCTGTAGAGTCAGCTCTCCCGACTGAAGAGGTTCCTGATAAATTTGAACCTAAACGTTCAGTACGACCCCCTCAGAGACTCACGTATGATTCACCAGGACCTAGCACAGAGGAAGCCGTAACAACAGGGCGGAGGTTTCCAGAAGTGTCAGCTCTACTTGCCGAGGTGTCTAGGGGTTTGGGGGAGATTGAGGAAAATTGCTGCCTGTTGTCAACCCTGAATATATAGGCTAAAGTTAGAAATGTTATGTTGAAATGTAATGCAACTGTTGTTATGTTATGTTGTGTTATGTATGACCGACACATGTACCCGTTACACGCCCTTGGGAGGACCCAAGAGTTTAGGGGGGGAGAGTGTAGCGCTGTGTTTAAAAAGACTGTTCTGCTGCATTTACTTGAAATGGCCACCAGAGGGAGACAGAGACCATGGTAAGATTATGCTGGACAGACACAGAGGACACTGAACTACATTTTCCATGATGCTTTGCGTGAGGACAGGAAGGGGTGTGTGTAGGAAAGGAAAGGCATCAGCAGCCTCGTGGAAAGCATGCTGAGAGTGAGCTGGGAGCTGAAAGGAGAAGGAAGCAGGCAGAGCTGTTATGGATCGTGACCAGGCCAGAGCGCAGGGGCTACCTCGCTGGTGCTGGGTAGACATGTGCACAGCACAAAATTTCGTTTTGAACTAATGCATTAGTACTAAAATGCAATTTATTTAGTTGCTAAAGAAATTCGTTTTCAGTTCTTTAGTATGAAAACTAATTTCATTCATCCGAAAACCAGTGGATACAATTACTATTGTAGTGGCTCCTCAGAGGGCTGAGATCGCTGCTTGTTACAGTATCTCTCACTCTCAGCACAATGTGGGCCATATTATATAGCTGGTGCTAACTTAACCAGAGCTGTTGTAAACTTCCCAGAGCTATTATAGCCTATGGAGGTTTTCAGTTACAACAGCTCTGGTTAAGTTAGCACCAACATTGCAATACTGCCCCATGTCAGGCAAAGCTGTTACAGTAACTGACTGCTGCTCATCACAGCGCTCAGAGTTTCAGTAAAACTAGTAAATAATATTTTTATATATAAGACGTTAGAACAATATTATTTCCTTGTTTTACTGAAACTCTGAGCGCTGTGATGAGCAGCAGTCAGTTACTGTAACAGCTGAGCCTGATACATTGTACTGAGAGATAATGTAACAAGCAGCCGATCTCCGCGCTCACAGCCACTGGATTTAAAGGGCTAAAAAAAAAAGGCTCTTCTCTGTATAATGTTTAGAACATCCTCCTGCATTAATTAATACCCCTCTCTGTATAATGTATACAACATCCACCTGCATTAATTAATACCCCTCTCTGTATAATATATAGAACATCCTCCTGAATTAATGTCCCTCTCTGTATAGAACATCCTCCTGCATTGGCATGTGGAGGGTGCAGAACTTCGGATTTTGCGATGTTGCGCTCTTCATTGCTGGTCTCCTTCACTCATCAATATAATATCACAAAAAGGACTGAAACTAAAATGTAGTGCATTTTATTTTAGTTTCTTTCGTTTTTTGTACTGAGCAGTTTCGTTTCTCTTGAGTCATACTAAAACTAAATTATCCCAAAATTCGGACTAAATCGCTTTAGTACTAAAACGAATGCACATGTCTAGTGCTGGGGGATCGGGACAGTGACCCTGCGGAGACCTGCCTATACCAAGCTGTGAGGTCTGAGGACAAGAAGCTGGTTCCAGAGGACCTGAGTTAGGAGTACCGCAGGTCGATCGGACTGGGAGAGCAGGCGGTAAGCTGGACAAGTCGCGGCAGGAGCAGAAAGCCAGACAACGGATCCAGAAGCCAAGAAAACCCCAGTCAATATCGAGCGGAGAGACGTCCTGGGTCGAGCGGAGCCTCAAGTATCTGGCGGATGGGTGAGAGGCCTTCTAGGCCGTTGTAAAACCAAGAAAGCACGCTGCTGTTTGTTTCCAAAACCCACAGGGCCCCAACTTGACTAGTCGAAGATACCTCTTAAGCAATTCACTGGCCAGTTGAATAGTGTACCCGGGTACCATAACACACACACACTTACATTCCGGGACATAACCTGTGCGGGACTCACTCCCCAATCACAAAGGGGTTAACGATATTTTCGTTTCTTTTCCCCTGCGCGTTTCTCGAATTACGAAACCTTGTATTTTCGTTTCTTTTCCGCTGCGCGTTCCTTGAAATACGAAGCATCGTATTTCTTTTCCGCTGCGCGTTTCCCGCATTACGAAGTACTGTAAATATATATACGAACGCCGTGTTATTCATTATATGCCATTTATTCTAGTAAACTATATAATTTATAAAATCCACAACGGTGCTGGAGTATATTTATTCCCTAGTGCGGGGAGACTGACCCGAGGTTCAATTTCAGCGGCTCCTCCGGGAGTGAGCACTACATCCAATATCAGGAGATCGTAACAGCACAAGAATGTGCCTTTCCTAAGCTAATAAATCACTGTTTCTCCTCTGGTGGGAGATCAGAAAAGCGTAATAAAGTGCCTTTCCTAGCTCCCCTTGCATCAAAGCATACGTCTCTTTTAGTTCTGATTGGTCTAATTGTGCCATGTGACCGAGAATAAGGTAAACAGCCTTGATCTTCCTCTATGTGTGAATGAAGACAGTTTTAAGTTCCTATTGGTCACTATATGACATGTGATCGGAGCAGAGACTTTGTAGCTTTGATCTACCAGCACATTTACCCATACAAAATTGCTATGGGGACCCGTAATGAAACCAGACATGCAAGTGATTAATCTAATCAAGATATCCCACTTCTCTATAAAATGTGATCCTAATTGATTGGATCTCCAGAGCTCCTGAGGAAACTGCCAAGTGAGTGGCAGAGAAACACTGCGTTGAGCCTATTTGTATGTCAATGTGACAAGGAAATTGTTGGTCTTTATGTCAATTATGACAGGAATCATGCTGCCAGTTTACAACTAATTTTGTTGAGCCTGTATGGCTGGTAATTACTGATTATATTGTGGTGGTCACTATTGATGGGGTGTTTGTAGCCCAGTGTGTGTAAAGTTGAAAATAATTTGTTTTGCTGCCCAGAGCGTGAAAAGTTGGTGGGAAAAAAAATAAAAAAATTTTGAGGGAAGTATTAATTTTTACCAATGTTTCTGTGCACCAGCTAGAATTTTCATTATTACCTGGACATCTATACGCTTAAGGTAATCCAAGTGTGTCGTTCATAACGAATTGTTCCTTGCTGCTGTTTGGTTACCCATATTTATATTATATACTGTAAAATTAACCATCCACGGCCTTATTTTGTTAATGTGTCCTGTCTATGATTTGATTGTTGTGGATTATGAATGTCCTGGTACTGGATTATTAGGGAGCTACAACCCTCATATGACAAACCACATGCACCTTGCTGAATAATTGTTTGTTACTGGTTTGGTGTGCAAATGCACATTTTTTAAATAATTAAAATAAAGGTTAATTTTTTAGTACCACAATCATAAGGGAGATATTCTTCTCTATTACGAGAGTACCTTTCCTTTTGGGCTTTATATAGCGATTCCTTCCCCCCCCTCCCCTATGGTGTAAGCGCACTACTATTTTTTTTCTTAAATATACATACAAGCTAGACACATAGAACAGTAGGAGAGAGGACTTGGCTCGAGAGCTGGCAATCTAAGAAGAGGGGGCGATGCACTAGATGAGAGTAAATAGCTTAGTATGTGAAGTAGTGGAGCGCATGTGGGCTGTGTGTTAGGATGGAGAAAGAAATGTACAGTGGGGGATTATGGGGTGAGCCGGTAGTCTTTGAAATCATTACTTTTGAGAAGCCTTCGATAAGTATGACGAGATGATAACATCAGATCATTGGCAGAGCAAAGTGGGACATACCTGCTATTAAGCGAGGAGATGCAGTCAGGGGTGCAGCTATGGAGAGCTTTGTACATGAGCACCATTATTTTGAATTGGATTCTTAAGGAAACAGGGTAACAGAGCATTCACCTTTAAGCAATCTATAGAATAAAATAAGAACTGGAATGAACACTCAACCTCCTTTTTAGGCAAGTTAATTGGACAACACGACTACAGCAACATTTCAGCAAGAAATCTTTGTCAATCTAATCGATCATTCTTCTCAAGACATTTATAGTTATTCAATCAATTAACACCAATGAAACAGAAACTCTTGTAGATCATTTACAATTAAAATAATCACAATCCTAGAGGTTATCAGTCGACATTTTTCTAGTAGTCTTGCTTGGCCATATACTGCAGTAATTTATCATATAAGTAGATACTAGAGTTGTATTAATTTCTTGCACTTTGTCGACACACTTTTATGAATGTTTTAATTGATTGCATAACTGTCACGGATACCGGCTGCAGGGATCTGAGAGACTCATACAGTTATACTGTATTGTTGTTATTTCTGTTAAATTGATACTATCCTTTATATATGTGTGTGTTTATTGTGTTTATTTCTCCTCTAAAGAGCATAACCCCTTTTCCTTTTGTCTCTGTGCATGGCTGCCTATGGAGATGCTGGGCTGTCTGGGGTGGGCATTGTTCTAGTTCATCGGATTAAGCTCTTATGTGATCATGTGCTGTATAATACTGGGCAAGTTTTCAATACACTTACTCCTGCTTTCACCTAATACTAGTTTTGTCTAGTTATTGCGTGAACCCTCACTATATCAATGCTCCAGGGACGAAGAATCTCAAGCACCGGGGGTGTCCGGTCGCAACATCAGAGCAGATTGTCCCAATAACTATAAATGTCTTGCGCAAGAATGGGTGATTACAGTGTGACAAAGGCTTTTTCTGAAATGTTGCTGCAGTTGTGTTGTTCAATAAAAAACAACGATGGGTAACAAAAATGGGAAAAGATGTCAAATGACACAAAAAGAAGCAAACCTCAAGAGAAAGTTTCTGCGGCCATTTTCATCAATAAACTGTAGGGGTAACGCTGGTAGCACAAATAAAAAAACTGATGAAAATAGCAAGATGGTGAGGCAACAAGGAGTAAAACTTCATTTTTGTGTTTTACATTGTCTAGTAAAAGTTGAGTGCCTAAAAAGCATGTTCAGGTGATATGGGCATGAACCAAATCCCTAGTTCAAAATATTAACACAAAACTTGATGGAAAGAAACCTCAAACATATACTCAGGGGGATAACCCCCCCCCCCCCAAAAAAAAAGGACAGGTGCATCAGTAGCTTTACTAAATGTGGGCCATGTAGGCAAAACATTATAAAAAGGAGAAAAAGACACAAAATAATCAGTGCTGAATTAAGAGAAAAAGCTTCCTGGCGACCCTGTGGACCTCACAGATGGTAGTTATGTGGATCTTGGAGTGTACCAGGCACGGAGTATTTGAAAATAGGAGCAGACCTTCAAGGGTCTGTAAATAGGACAGTATAGAGAAAGAAAATGTACTGGTATCACGATCCCTAAAGCCTCCAAATACCACTTAGAGGAGCAAAAAAAAAAACAGCAAAACCGCATGAAACCAAGGTCCCCAGGAAGCTTTTTCTCTTAATTCAGCACAGTGTATTTTGCGTCTTTTTTGTGTCTCTCCTTGCTTTCTTTTTATACTTTTTTGCCTGCACGTCCCACATTTAGTAAAGCTTTGATGCACATGTACTTTTTTTATTTTTGTTTTGGGGTTTTGATTCCCCTGAGTATATGTTTGATGTTTCTTTCCCTCAAGTTTTTTGTTAATATTTTGAAGTAGGAGTTTGGTTCATGCTCATATCACCTGAACATGCTTTTTAGGCACTCCATGTTTGTATTTTACATTTTCTAGTAAAAGTTAAGTTCATCTCAGTGGCGACTCTAGGAACAATATTTAGGGGGGGGCACATAAGATACCACAGTCAGAACTGGGGGAGGCACTAATAGTTTTTGCCACTAAATCATACCACTGAATAGAACTAAGGGCCCTATCTCCTGGTGTGAGCTATAATGCCATCGCTAAAGGAAACATGTAGCGCGAGTCGCTAAAACTTAGTGCCTGACAACCTACTAATAGATCACCTTGTCCATGGGAGACCAGGTACAGGGTCGTTTAGCACACGTTATGGAAACGCTAAGACCTGAGCTAAGACTCAGCGCTAATGCCATACCTATCCCCTGCCCTCACAAGTTTTTATAAGTATGAACACATCCAGTGAATGACCTCACCCCTGCATTATTAAAGTCCTCCAAGGTGATAACCATGTTTATATGCACACATATATGTTAAATAAGGCTGATGGGCATTGCATGATAAATGCCACCCAACAGCATGTAGAATCATTACAATGCATTTAATAGATCCAAAAGAAAGGCCAGGTGAGCCACAATAACTATAAACAATACATGCTTATCCATGTGTCCCTTTAAACATGGTTCACATGGTTACCCTAATAATCAACCGCTTCCATATTGTGAATAAACCCCAGCATAAAATGTTTAGAATTAGGCAATATTAGAATACATCAATAAAAGATTCATAATAGAGCATACTGCAACAGCAGTGACATTGCTGACCAGATCCATTACTATGGTGTAGGGGTTAAGATAACACCTGTGCTGCATTCCTTTCCATTGCCTGTTAATTTAGGGCGAGGACCTGTTTTTTTTCGAGTTACCACCAGGGTTGAGCAGGAAGTAAAATTTTGCGATTACTGTGGCTCCAGAAATTAGCGCAGGCCCAAAGTGATCTGTTAGTTGTAAAAACGCTAGAGATCTCTAGTGCTCCTCATGTTAAGTATAGGATGCGGAAAACACAGTAAGCTTGCACTAAGTGATTTTACCCGTTTGTAGCAAGAGCAAAAGATCTGTTGGTTCGGTGCTAGACTGAATTTACCTGGCGCCAATACAAAAACATGTCAACGCAAGGTTTAGCTCCTACCAGGTGATAGTGCCCTAAATAAATATATATAAATAAGATTCTAAAACCCCAGAGCAATGTGATGCAATACCTTTTTATTGTATTAACCTGATACATAAATTCAAAATTTTACTTGGCGCAGTTCGGTGGTGTTCGCCAATGTCCGATAACTGCTTCAGTTACTCCAATTTCAGCAAATTACAGTGACCATTCGCTAAATAAAGAATTTGCAATATTTTCGGTGAAATGAATTCCCCGAAATGTGACGAAAAGCAAAGGATCTAAAGATGAAAAAAACCCTTTAGATTCTAACTTCCATAAACCCAGGGAAATACAAAAAAATAACAGTGAGGCATGTAGCCTACCCATTAACTCCTAAAATGCCATAAATCGAGGAAAAAAATTAAATGTAAACTATGAGGGATGAAGCCTGCCCATTAACCCTTAATACACAACTAAACCAAAAATTAAAGTAATACACAATGTAATATACAGTATAGTCTGAACGTTCACCCTTCACTGCTGAACCATTTCAACCCTGTGCAAACGTTTACAATGTACACCTTTTTATTTAATTTTTTATAACTTTATTTTACACTAAATATGGTCATTTTGGGTATCATTGAAAAGGCCAGAATCTGCCCTTGCAAATGACACCTAGATCGTCCATATGCGATGCACAGAGACGGAGATACCGCGGTCTGAATATTTTAAAGAAGCTAGATGCTGATTTCTGGTGGGGAGCAAATGGGGGGGCAAGGAATAACCTAGGGGGGCAATTGCCCCCCTGATGAGACACCTATGGTTCTACTCCTTGTTGACTTAACAACTTGCTATTTTTTGATTTGGGTTATTCAATAAACTTGTCTAAAACGTAGGTTGAGTGCCCGTTCCAGTTCCTCTATCTCTACACACACAGAGATACTGACAGAGGCACAGACACTGACTATCACAGACTCAAAGACAAAAACACTGGACATGAAATGCAAACATTTCAACCCTCGTATGGGCTTTTATCAAGAGTGAAAGTGGGCAAGATAAGAATGGGACAGAGCAACTTTACACAGCTGTGACGGCTCCCTCCATGCCCAACTTAACTGCTCAGGCTACTGTGTTACTGTATGCTCCTGTTGCCATGATGCCCTGTGTGATGCAAGGAGTAGTGATTTATATTTGTTTTATTATGAAATATAGGCTAGGGTCAGACGAACGGATTTTTCCTCATCGTCTGTAAAAAAGTGCGTCCGAACGCATGGACGTACTTTTTCACAGAATACGTCATCGCCATCATACGATGCGCAATTACGGCCGTGATTTTTTACGGATCCAAACCAGGAAACTTTGGGTGTCTGGACGTTATGTAGGCTGGACATGAGCAGCGTCTGACGTCTCCTAATAACGCACACATGCCGCTATGCAGACGCAGCGCACTCTGTACGTCAGTACTAGCAGTTCGACGTTCTTGCGAAAATGCGTTCATTTGCCGCTTGCGTTGCGTGGCCGAACTTTCGTGTGCCCGTACTTCGTGTGTGGGCCTGCGTTGGACGTCATTTGCTGCTACCACGGCCATAATAAAGTGCGGCTAAACGCACGTTCGCACTGCGTTCGTCTGACCCCAGCCATAAAGTTAAAAAAAATCCATTTGTGTCTTAGTTGTTCTACGCACTGCTCCCTGCAGGAGAACAAGTGACCTTCTCCCCAGTCTCTGTGTCACACCTTACTTATTCTTAACAAAGCAGAAGTACATCAAATGGAGGCTTATTGCACACAGTAGAATGGTCTGTCAGCATCATCACGCAGTGCCATGGAACCCCTCCACTAGGAATAAGGAGCAGAGGAAGTGTATCATCGGCCAGCCCAAAACCCGATACATAATCACATCAGTGTCCACAGCTCAGTCATGTTTTGCTTCTGCCTGATTTCAGAGCCACTAAGGTTCGGCACCCTAATGTGGCTGCCTGACCCAAACATTGAAAAGGTATAATTCCTTGACTGTGGTGCCAGCCCTACATATACATTAACCCATTATCATAACGTCACATAACATTCATAATTCTGGCGGATGCCTTTTTTTTTTCTTTTTTTCATATGTCTCTTTCAGCCTTTACTGTTCTGTGGTTTTTGTTTTTTTTCCCCTTTTTTCTCTTTTCCATTCAAGTTATATGATCTTATCTCTGTTGTTTTATTATGGGCCCAAGATCCCTCATGCGTTCATTTTCCCATTTTGAACATACCATTTGACTCTCACTCTTTACGACATCTAAGTAACCCCCCCCCCACCCATGTGACCCTTCATGTCCCAATGTTTAATTCTAGGAACTGATCAGTAAGTTTCCAGACCTGAGGAAGAGAGTAATAATCTCGAAAGCTTGTCTTTTAAATGTTACGTTAGTCCAATAAAAAAGGTATCACTACGTACTGCTATACTCGTGATTTTTGTATATATAAACATAAACAAGTGTGGTGTAATTGAAATTCGAGACCTCCATTTATTACTTTCCTGACACTTCCACAAGACTTGAGTAATTGCTATGATGTCAGCCTTTAAATCTTTATGGAGGATTGAATTTTACAGGATCAGACATATCCCAGTCTACAAAATTTAGAAAAATACAGTCGTGTGTAGGAGATCTTAGATGGAAACACAGAATTGTCATTGAAGTGATACATATTAATTATTTATGTTTGTTAAAGTCACTTTTCACCAACATAAGTAAAAAGAATAGGTATAAGAAGTAAAACAAGCCAGAAAAATTCTTCAGGTAATTAGTGTATGTAGGAAGTCAGGAGAGAGTACGTCTTGTTCTTTGAGTTAGGATTCACGGTCCTTTGAAAGATTAAATTTACCTTCTGCTGAAAGTCAATAGAATAAGGTAAACATCAAAGTAATGACCTTAAACATTGCGTTACGTTCTTCAGATTTAATTATTCCACATTTCATAACTTTAATTATTGAATAAACATCCTACGCATATAAGTGAACATATATCTTAAATCTCTTTTGCTTTGCGGTATGGGTTCATTGCATTGCCAATAATATACTACTCACATTAAATCATTTTAATTAAAGTTTAATTAAGATCAAAGCTTCTGTTGGATGGCTATGACGCACCTATTTAAACCGCAATTTTTTCAAGTCACAGCTTGAGAATGACCTAAAACAACCTCTTAAAATATATTGAAAATAAAGATAAAATGCAATAAAAATGCTCAAACGCATGAATAGCATTAATAAACCACAAAACGAAGTCCAGTTTAGACCCCTACTTTGGAAAAGCTCTCCAAAATCTCCTGTATGAAAAAAATTACTTGTGAAAAAAAGGCAAAAAACTCCTATCTATTACTATACACCCTGAGCAGGTTGGAATTAATGATGAAATAATGCAATGAAAAGTGATAGAAGCATTTAAACGTATTAACCTATAGAACACATAAAAGAAAAATGAGAGGAAAATATTGACTAGTAAAGTTTACTTAATGTAAAACATATTAAAAAAACATAATGTAAAACATATGTTATTGTGCACATTGCACTTATAGAGCAACCAATATGGCATGTAAACTTTTCCATCAATATTCTCATCATGGAAGACCCATTAACTAAAGACCAGTGACAAGCCGTTAAGAATATCGGAAACTGCTGATATTATTCTTTTCACTCACTATCTGATGGAGCTGTGTCATGGATCTGAACCCAAGACAGGGTGGAGCTGCAAGAAAAACCACACGTTAGCTGTCTCGGTGGAAACTGTGTCCAATTCTCCTTTTGGCTCCATGTCTGCTGTTTTATTTTTCAGTTTTTTGCAGCCCTTGGGACAGATTCACTTAAATTCCAGACCATGATTCTCATGTGACTCTGAGAAGCTACAAGTGTGGCTCATGATTTCCTGGCCCACTCCCTTTTTAATGGCAGTTGTCCCAGAGTCCAATCTTCTAGCATTGATTCCTGTTTGGACGCAGTCTTCTTGTTATCCTATGCTTAGCTATCTGTTTCCTTGTTACACTGCCTGTGCTAGCTAGTCGTGAGTCCATTATCAGTGCCAACTTGCCATGAGTCCAACACCTTTGCCAGATTGGCATGAGTCCACTGCCTGTGCCTGCCTTGAGAACATCGTCAGTGCCAGCATGCCATAAGTCCACCTCCTGTGCCAACTTACCATTAGTCTCCACCTTGCCAGTCCTGCCTCCATGGAAACTGCTGTGCCAGTCCTGCCTCCAATGTCCCCACTGTGCCAATCCTACCTCCACTGTTCCCACTGTGCCAGTCTTGCCTACGCTGTTCCTGCTGTGCCAGGTGCTAGTATGCATGAAGGCTGATATGGTTGATTGGAAATAAGCAAATTTATGGACGTTCACAGTGAGTAGGAAGTATTTTTGAACAACCATGCAAACTCTGTGCATGTCGACATCACTGATGACCCATTTAGTGACCAGCAGCTGGGAAATTAAAAATTCTTGGCTGCTGGTAACACTGGGTGCTATGAAGGAAGCGGCTCTACTACACCCAGTGATTTATTTATTTATTTATTTATTCATAAAGCATTTTACCAGGAAGGACACATTTCAAGTATGTCCTGGGTTCATGAACATTGTATTTCTGTACCTACTGTAAAAATTCAAAGTAATAATATGCAAGATATTAAAAATAACACAAATATACAGATTAACAGAACATAAATATTTCTCCAGTTAGGATTCATAGTGAGCCATCTTGGCCAGCCTGACGGCTAGGGTGGACAAAACACAAATGCCTGTGAGTGATCGACAAGACTGTCCATACAGGCAACTGTTAAAGAAATTATAACTCCTTTCATATTATCCAGGCATTGCTAGCCTACACACTTTCCTATACCTTCAGACCTTCAAAGGCCTGTTTTCTGTATTTCGTTACAGGGATTCTTCTCCCTTTCACAGATTACCAGCCTATTCAGGAAGCTCCAGGAGACAACACTGGTGGTGACGCTGCTGGCAGTAACGGTTTATGGCTCCCTATTGTTACAGTTGAACTGCTATTATACCAGCTTGCTCGTAATATAGCCAGTTCATATAGGCATTCTGTTACCTGATTGGTTGGATTAGGGACTCTGATTACAAAAACATTACTTTTCAGTTTCTATACAGGGCACATAAGTATAAATCATGGTATACTGCATTCAGCCAATTATCATATGCCATTGTATACAGTGTTCAACCGGAAAAGACAAAAAGTTGTGACTTTTGAGTAGTTATTTAATTTACATTTTATTTCATAATTTAAGGCATTTTTTTAGAGGTGAATCCCTGGCAAAACCTTTTAGGTTCTTTTTTCGAGAGCAAGATAACTTGGGACTTCAAAGTCATCATCAGGTCCCTCCCGATATCAAGTTATCTCGATATGCAGCTCTGAAGGACAAACGCAAATGAAAATTGTTTGCTGGAACCAAATTTCGTTTGCTTTTGGGTTGCAGAAGGTGCCCTCCAAGTTTTAGCCCTTTGGGCATAATGCCCAGACGTGCTAAAACTGTTTAAAATCGACTGAAGAATGCCCTGACACATCGGGTATTCAGCAGCCGATGCAGGGAACCACAAGCTGCAGCTCAAAGCTGATTAACGAAAGCTACGCATTTGGTGAGTAAATATTAAATGGTACTATACGACATAAAACAATGAAAAACCTGAAAATTCATATTTTAATACGATACTGAATAATTTGTATTTTAAAGTCATGTTCATTACAATATAGTCAAAAGACAATCTGAAGTAGAGGTAGTATTTCCATGAATCACTTTGAATCAGTGCTATAAAATAAGGTTTATCTGTCAACTAGTGATGGGCCGAACACCCCTGTGTTCGGTTCGAATTCGAACTCCCGAACGGACGAAAAGTTTGAATTCGAATGAAGGTCCCCTCCAAGAGGACATATATGCAAGTTATTGGCCATAAAAGGTGTGTGGTGTCCAGGTACTGCCCTGGGGGACAGGAAACAAAAAAAAAAGTTTTCAAAGGAACAGTGATTTTTATTTTTACATGACATAAAGGGTAAGAGTAAAAATTTAAAATTCCTTAAAATATCGTACCTAGGAGGTCCCCATAACCTGCCTGTGAAGCGGCGGATCTGTAGGATGTATAGAAACATTTAAAAAGAAAAAAAATACATTTCAAATGACGGTAAATGGTTTTCCTTTAATCTATTAAACAACTGCTTGGGGCGGCAGATTGTATGAAGAGGAGACCTTTTAGGACACGCAGAACAAGTTTAGTGATTTTTTTGGCTACATTATGGTGCCTCTTATGCAGGTTTTGGATGAAGTAACAACAGGAGCTTTAAAATTGGGCCTTTAGTGTCGGCAAGTGCCTTCACACCGAAACCCCTCTGAGGTATTGTGGAAGAGTGCAGGGTTGGACCCTGCGGTCAAATATTTTGATGCTATGCATTCGTAACACGGGTCAGTGCACCCAAATATTGGGCCTTTGGTGCCAGCTAGTGCCTTCACACCGTAACCCCCCTGAGGTATTCTGGAAGGGTGCATGGTTGGACCCTGCGGTCAAATTTATTTATTTATTTATAAAGGACAAGGTGGAAAGCCTGCCCAGAGGGCAGTCTATTGTGGATATACTGCCCCTGCTCATGGATATATGCCCCAGCTCATGAATATTGCCCCAGCACGTGGATACTGCCCCAGCTCATGGATATTGCCCCAGCTCGTGGATATTGCCCCAGCACGTGGATATTGCCCCAGCACGTGGATTTTGCCCCAGCTCGTGGATATTGCCCCCCAGCTCCTGGATATTGCCCCCCAGCTCATGGATATTGCCCCCCAGCTCCTGGATATTGCCCCCCAGCTCCTGGATATTGCCCCCAGCTCCTGGATACTGCCCCCCAGCTCATGGATACTGCCCCCCAGCTCATGGATACTGCCCCCCAGCTCATGGATATTGCCCCCAGCTCATGGATACTGCCCCCCAGCTCATGGATACTGCCCCCCAGCTCCTGGATATTGCCCCCAGCTCCTGGATATTGTCCCCAGCTCATGGATACTGCACCCCAGCTCATGGATACTGCCCCCCAGCTCCTGGATATTGCTCCCCAGCTCCTGGATATTGTCCCCAGCTCATGGATATTGTCCCCAGCTCATAGATACTGCCCCCCAGCTCCTGGATATTGTCCCCAGCTCATGGATATTGCCCCCCAGCTCGTGGATATTGCCCCCAAGCTCTCATGGATATATGCCCCAGATCAGACCCCAGACCAGACATGGGGCGGCTGTTCGAATGCTCTATCGGCATTCGGACAGCCGCCCCATGAGCTCCGCGCCATACTTACCTTTCCGAGCGGCGCCGGGGAAGTGAAAGTTTCCCCGCTTCCGCTCGTTGAAGGACCCAAGTCGCGGTCACGTGGGACTCCCACGTGACCGGGGCATGGGGCCTTCAAAGAGCGGAAGCGAGGGAACTTTCCCTCCGCCGCTCGGGGGTTGGATGCGCACGGCAGCCGGGTAGAGGCTGCGCTCGCAGCCTCTACCCGGCTGCCGCGCGCATCCAACCCCAAAGCGGCGGAGGAAACTTTCCCTTTGCCACTCGGGGGTTGGATGCGCGCGGCAGCCGGGTAGAGGCTGCGAGCGCAGCCTCTACCCGGCTGCTGTGTGCATCTTGTAACCGCCGCGGCGAGCGCACAGCCGGCTCGTGCCGCGGCGGTTGCATGCGCGCACAGCCAACCGCCGCTGGTTGTGCGCGCATGCGCAGAGTAAGGCTAGGGTCAGACGAACGCATTTTTCGTGTTGTCAGTGAAAAAGTGCGTTCGAACGAATGGACGTATTTTTTCATGGAACACGCGATAACGGTCATACGATGCGCCTGTTCGTCCGTGATTTTGTACGGATCATTAATAAAACACTTTTTGTGTCTGGACGTTATGTTGGCCGGACATTAGCAGCGTCTGACGTCTCCCAATCACGCACACACGCCTCTAGCGGACGCAGCGCACTCTGTACGTCCGTACTAGCGGTTTGACGTTCTAGAAAAAATGCGTTCGTTTGCCACTTGCGTTGCGCGGACGAACTTTCGTGCGGCCGTACTTCGTGTGTTCCCCGGCATTGGACGTCATTTGCTGCTAGCACAGCCGTGATTTCGTGCGACTAAACGCACGTTAAAACTGCTTTCGTCTGACCCTAGCCTAAGGCTTGGCGACGGACACGCCAAGCCTTACTCAATTATAGTATAGATTTTACCAGGAAGGATACATTGAGATTTCTCTCGTTTTCAAGTATGTCCTGGGTTCAAGAACATTGAGTGGTTACAGTAATACAAAATAGTAAAATGCAAGATATTAACACAAGACCAAATATACAGATTAACAGAAAAATAAATATGTAGGAAATAAAATCATTATGTTACAGGTTTACAGGTGCATTTCGTATTGAGGTATATTAATAGGGATATTGAAATGATATGCATCCGGTACAAGGGTCAGTGTACCCAAATATTGAGCCTTTGGTGCCAGCTAGTGCCTTCACACCATAACCCCTCTGAGGTATTCTGGAAGAGTGCAGGGTTGGACCCTGCGGTCAAATATTGAAATGATATGCACCTGTCACATTCAAGTGCAGAAAAATTGTGTCTTAGATTCTCGGTGTCATGCACCACAGACTAAGTTGAAGAATGCACACACAAGTGCTCCCACAAGTGTAAGCAGCCTAGGAAGCTTTCTGAATGCAGAGATCACCTATCTATTCAGTTATATCAGCATCAGGGGAGTGATAGCTGCTGCTGATCCAGGACTGATTGAATTTTATAAATGTCAGCCGGTCGGGGACAGACAGTCGGGGACAGACGCACTCTTGTCTGTGACAAAACCTCCAGCGGCACTGAACGTCCTTTCAGAAAGCACGATGAAGGGCAACCTAGTAGCTCCATAGCATATTGGCTAAGTTCAGGCCAGTGATCCAATCTCAACACCCAATAAGCCAGTGGATCATCTGTTTGAAAGCTATCCAGGTCTGCCCTTGCCCCTAGGTAGTCCTGCACCATATGGTGAAGACGCTGGTGATGGGTGCCTACATTTAACATCCCTGGGCGTCGTAAGGGCCGGCGCTGCCGCTAGGCGAGCTAGGTGGCCGCCTAGAAAGCAGTGCCGCCTAGGGCGCAGCCAAGCTCCACAGTCAAGGCCGGCCCATCCATGGAGCAGGCGGCTCTTTCTCAGGAGTGGCATTTTGATGCCCTGTCCAAAGGCCGCGGCATGAAACGCCCCCTGCCCGGGCAGCACGGCCCTGAAGCACGCAGGACGCAACCCGCCCCTACACATCAGCTGCCCGGCGTCCACCCCTACACAAACGCTGCACAGTGCTTGCCCCCTACACCTCAGCGGCCCACCCCTTCACATGGCCTGGAGGAGGAGGAGACCGGGCACCTGAAGACCAGGCCCGAGGCCTGGGAGACGACCAGGCCTGGGAGACGACCAGGCCCGAGGCCTGGGAAACGACCGGGCCCAAGGCCTGGGAAACGACCGGGCCCAAGGCCTGGGAGATGACCAGGCCCGAGGCCTGGGAGACAATCAGGCCTGAGGCCTGGGAGCTAACCAGGCCCGAGGCCTGGGAGACCATCAGGACCGAAGCTTGGGAGATGACCAGGCCCGAGGCTTGGGAGACCACCAGGCCCGAGGCCTGGGAGACCCCAAGACCTGGGAGACCACCTGGCCCAAGGCCTGGGAGACCCCGAGGCCTGGGAGACCACCAGGCCTGAGGCCTGGGAGACCCCAAGGCCTGGGAGACCACCAGGCCCGTAGCCAGGTAGACCACCAGGCCCAAAGCCAGGGAGAGCACCAGGCCTGAAGCCAGGCCTCAACCAGGGCTGTGAGGGTAAGTTTAAGTGTAATTGTGTGTGTGTGTATTTGTGTGTGTGTGTATTTGTGTGTGTGTGGATTAGTGTGTGTTGGATTTGTGGATTTGTGTGTGGGTGGGTTTGTGAAACTGTGGTTTTGTGTGGGTGGAGTGGATGTGTGACACATTGGGTGGGAGTATGTGGACCTCTGTGATACGCTCATACACTCTGCCCGTTACTGTGCGTTTCATTGCTGCGGGGCTCTGTGATACGCTCATACACACCGCCTGTTACTGTGAGTTTTATTGCTGTGGAGCTCTGTGATACACTCACACATGTCCTGTGTTGTTTTTTTTGGGGGGGCGCAAGTAGCTAGTCTGGCCTAGGGCGCAAAATAGCCTAGCACTGGCCCTGGGCGTCATGGACTAAAAAAATTGCGGATGGCATCAGACAAGAGACCCCCTTCTCCACCACTCCTCCTCTGACCAACCGCAGCCTCAGAGGCACCTGTGTCATCATCACTTGGTGACCTACCAGTGCCTGGAAAGGTGTTACACAAGTGTCGCTTTAGAACACTAAACCACTAGTCAAGTGGTTTCATCCTGAGCTCCCTCTGTGAGGGCAGGATGAGCTCTGCAACGTTACGCTTGTATCGTGGATCAAGAAGGGTTGCCAACCAGTAATGATCCCTCTCCTTGATACCACGAATCCTGGGGACCTTTAGGCTAGGGTCAAACAAACGCATTATTCGCAGCGACCATCAAAAATTGCGTCCGAACGCATTGAAGTATTTTTTCCCGGAATGCCTAAAAACGGTTAGACGACGCACATTTTTGTGCGTGATTCTTTATGGATCGTCAATAAAACACTTTTTGCATCTAGACGTTATGTAAGCTGGACATTAGCAGTGTCTGACATCTCCTCATCACGCACACACGCCGCTATGCCGCGGCAGCGCACTCTGTACGTCAGTACTAGCGGTTCTGCGTTCTCGAAAAAATTAGTTAATTTTCCACTTGCGTTGCGCGGCTGGACTTTCTTGAGGCCGTACTTCGTATATTGGCCGTCATTGCGCGTCAATTGCTGCTACTGCGGCCGTGATTAAGTGCGCCTAAACGCACGTTAAAAATGCGTTAGTCTGACCCCAGCCTAAGCAGGCTTTGCAGGATAAGGGAGCAAATTTTTCAAGATTCTTTTCTTTCAGGAATCGTACCAGAGGATTGGAGAAAAGCGGACGTGATCCCTATGTTTAAGAAAGGTTTAAAAATTGTGCCTGGGAATTATAGACCTGTGAGCTTAACATCTGTGGCTGAGAAAGTATTTGAGGGGTTTCTAAGGGAGAATATTCAGGAATTTATTGGGAGGTATAATGTAATTGGCATAAATCAGCATGGTTTTATGAAACACAGATCATGTCAGACTATCCTAATTACGTTCTATGAGGAAGTAAGTAGAAGTATAGATCAGGGGGTCACAGTGGATGTGATTTAATTGGATTTTGCCAAAGCTTTCGACACAGTTCCACACAGAAGGTTACTATTTAAATTAAGAAAAACTGTTCTAAATTAAAATGCTTGTTCTTGGAACTGGCTAAAAGATAGGGTACAGAGAGTGGTCATAAATGGTGCAATTTCAAGATGGACATCAGTGGTAAGTGGTGTCCCTCAGGGGTCTGTTATAGGAC